>PVIW01001078.1:0-72843 GCA_004026585.1 Noctilio leporinus | reverse complement strand
ACCCTTTGGTTCACTGGCCAGCACTCAGTCCATGAACCACACCAGCCAGGCCTACCCATGTCTTTTGATTGGAGCATTTAAACCATTTACATTTAAAGCAATTATTGATAATACATACTTACTGTCATTTTTTTAACCATGTTCCTCTGAGGTTTTTATTTCTCCTTCTTCTCTTTTCTTCCCCTCCTCTCCCTCCTCCTTCCCCTCCTCCCCCCTTCCTCCTCCTCTCCCCTTCCTCCTCCTCCTCCTCCTCCTCCTCCTCCTCCTTCTTCTTCTTCTTCCTCATCCTCCCCCTCCTCCTTCTCCTTTCTTTTTCTTCTTCAAGCAGGCCCTTTAACATTTCTTGTAATACAGATTTGGTGGTAACAAACTCCTTTCTTTAGCTTTTTCTTTTTGGGAAACTCTTTATTTCTCCTTCTATTTTACATGATAGCTTTGATAGGTAAAGTAAATTTGGTTTTAAGTTCTTGCTTTTCATCACTTTGCATAGTTAATGCCAATCTCTTCTGGCCTGAAATGTTTCTGTTGAGATATCAGATGACAGTCTTATGGGAACTGCCTTGTAGGTAACTAATTGCCTTTCTCTGATGGCTTTTAAGATTTTGTCCTTGTCTTTAAACCTTGCTAATTTTCATTATGATATGTCTTGGTATGAGACTCTTTGGGTCCATCATGTTTGGGATTCTCTGTGCTTCCTGGACTTGTGTGTCTTTTTCCTTCACCAGGTTAGAAAAGTTCTCAGTCATTATTTTTTCAAATAGGTTCTCTGTTACTTGCTCTCTTTTCTGATACAAATGTTACATTTCATGTTGTCCCAAAGATCCCTTAAACTATGCTCATTTTAAAAAAATGTTTTTTCTCTTTGCTGTTCTAATTGGGTGTTTTTTTCCCCTTCCTTGTCTTCAAATCACTGATTCAATTCTCTGCTTCATCCAACCTACTATTTATTCCTTCCAGTGTATTCTTGATTTCAAATATTGTGTTCTTCATGTCTGGCTGGTCCTGTTTTATGGGTCCTATGTCTTTTTTTCATGCTGTTGACCATCTTTATAACCATTACTTTGAACTTTTTATCTGATAGATTGCTTATGTCTATTTCATTTAGTTCTTCTTCTGGAGAATTCTCTTGTTCTTTCATTTGGAGCCTGTTTTTTGTTTGTTTGTTTGTTTGTTTATTTCCCCCATATTAACTGCCTCTTTACACTTGTTTCTGTGTGTTAGATCTGTTATGGCTCCCAGTCTTAATAGGTTAGCCTTATGTAGTAGGTTTCCTGTAGTGCCCACTGCTGCAGTCTCCTTGGTCACCTGAGCTAGGTGTTCTGGGAACATCTGTGGTGTGGGTTATGTGAGTCCTTCTGCTGTAACTGAGTCTTGATTGCTATTGGTCTGTTCCTTCATGGGATCAACCCTCAGGCTGGCTGGCTATGAAGCTCAGGCAGGCTGGCTGTGAGGCTTAAATCTGACCACAGCATGCAGCTGCTGTGCAGGTACTGACCACATGAAGTAGAATTTACCTCAGCACTGTTTGGTGCCTGAAAACATCTCCCTTTGGATATAGTGTTTATGAAGCTTATTGGGTCCTGCTCTGTTTTGTCTGGTGCTGACCACTGGGTATGTTGGTTCTGAGTCTCTTGGGAGAAACTCTGGAGTAGGCCAGTGTCAAACACTGCCTGTGACTACCCCTGGCAACCTGTTTGGAGCTACAAACAATCTGCACTTTGTGGCTGCCTCTGCTGGGCTTGAAGTACATGCAGAAAAGACCAAGCTGTACGCTGAGGCCAGATTTTACCAGCCACAGGCCCAGGGAAAGGTCATCAAAAGTCCCAAGATATCGAGATCAGCCTCTGCCTGCCACCACCTGCTGAGTGCCTGTTAGACTCAGTCACTAAAAATAAAGCCTCTGTACTTTTCAGCAGGGCCTAAGCTCCACAGGTAGTGTGAGAGAGAGTCCAGAGTATGAGGCTATTGCTTTCCCCCAGACTGATGCTGCATTGAGAGGAGAGTTCCACCCCAGAGTGATGGCATCTGTGGTATGAGAGAGTGACTCAGACAGGGATTCTGGTAACTGACCCCAGCTCTCTCACCAGAGCCACAAACCTCAGAGTCTCTTCACATGACTCTAATCTACTTCACTGTCCCTCCACTAGAGCCCATGGAGAGTGGCTACAAATTAAATTGTATGCATTGACCCTTTAAGAGGGTGCCTGCATCTCTAGTGGATTTCTGTCCCCCTGGTAGACAGATACCCAACTGCTTTTCCAAGCCAGATGTTATGTGGGCACCTGTTCCTGGCTCTATTGCTCTGGGCTAGGGAGCCCATCTTGGAGCTTAAACCCCAACACTTTCCAAGGGGAAACACCCCCTCAACCCCCGCATCAGAGATATCCCTTCAGAACCTCAGTTGCCACCTGTGAGAGCAGGCCAATCCTTTTGGCATCTCTTCCCTTCCTGCCAGTCTCTCGATGTGGCTTCCTCTTTAAATCCTTAGCACAAGACTTCTCTTCAGCTACTCTTAATTTGTATACCCAGGATGATTGTTCTGTAATTTAGTTGTAATTGCAGTTTGATACTGGGAGGAGGTGAGTGTAGCTTCCACCTAATCCACTGCCACTGCCATGTTGGATCCCCATCCCAAAGTACTTTCAGATATATTGATGTGTTTCCTTATAGATGTGTTTCTCAAGGCCTTTGTGAAGAATGTCTTCCTGGCCTCTGGGGAACATACAGTTGAGGGTGGGTGGTTGGGTCAGAAATGATAAACCCATTCCAGTATTCCTATCTTCTAAAATTTTTAAATTTATTCTTTTATATTTTACCAAAGAGATTTGCACCAAAACTTCATTTTGCATGAATCACCAGTGTGTCCAGATTTCAGTCAGCCTTGAGCAGAACAAACAGAATCATCTTCAGCTTCTCAAGCTAAAACAGTTCATTTTGAATCTCTTGTAAGCCCTATTGGTGGAATCATCCCAGTTTAAAATTATGTCCTCCTCTTCACTCATCATTCTTAAAACCTTTTCTAACCCACAGTCAATAGATTAATTATAAAGGTCTTCAATTCTTTTGATACTTGAACTATCTCTTCCTGAATTTCACTTTGTAATTGACCTCTTGAAGCATAGTATAATTTGACTCTACTTAAAGATCTGGAGACAGGATATGAGAGAACTGGTATCGTCCTACAAGGTGACTGCTGCAAACAAGGGTGCATCAGTGTCTTCACACAAAGGGGCAGTTGCTTTATAAGCAAAAGGAGACTCTGCTTCAGATGGTGAGAAAGGCTCAGTAGAGTTAGGAGTGGGAATTCTTTGAATTCTTCACATTCCCTCCTGTTTAGCATTTTCATTTTAAAGATGTAACTCTTTATGGATCAGTACCTTAACATATGTTCACATAAAACCCCAGGTATGGAGATGAATTTAACTGATTTTCAAGTCAGCAATCAGCAAGTACAAGTATTAGTTTATAGTTATCTAAATTCTAGGTATATAAGAGGTGTTTTGCTTTGTTTTGTTTTTAACAAGTTGACAGTTTGGGTTTCAGTTCATATTTAAAATGAGGATCTAGAAATTTCCAAATGCTGATCTCTTCAACTGAAGCAGCTAACCTCAGCACACAGCTCTTGGGTTCCTTATGCCATTCATACTGTTCTAACCTCAGTGGCCACCTCAATCTTAATGTTCACAGGCACTAATCTTCAGCTGTAACAGTACATGGGCTCCCCATCTGTGAATATTAATTGCATTTATTATCTTCAAACAGAATGAGTCTGGATAACTAGTCTCCTCATTTCTGTAAGAGTATGTTGTTTGCAACCAACTCCCCATTACTCCCCATTAACTCCCCTGACTTCTGTATAAGTCAGGATTAGTAGTTACAACTATTAGAAACCAACTCTAGGTAGCATATACAGAATGGAATGTATTGGAAGGACACCAAGTAGCTCACAAAATCAATGGGACAATTAAAAACCAAGCCCAGAAAACAGACAGGAGCCAAAATGAGATAGCAATAGAAAACTCAGCCAACGACCTCTGTAGGAACAGTCTGGTTATAACAGAACCTTGACAAGGGGTGTTACAGGAAGAGTCTAAGAAGAATGCTTCCAGTGATATTACCATCACCAGACAGTCTCTTCCTGGGTTATTGACATCACCACTATCCCTATAAATAACTTGCTGGACCCTGCACCACCTTCTGGATTCAATGTCAGAATCCCCCTGAACAAAGAGTTAAACTGATTCCTTGCTGTCTAGAGGGAAGATCTGCCCTTCTTTAGTTTCTGTACTGAGAAAAGAGCAGGATACTAGATAACCAAACACACACACACACACACACACACACACGCACACACACACACACACGCACACACACACTTCCAGGCCACCATACTTGGACCTGTTTCTTTTTTTTTTTTTTTTACCTTTATAATCAATTAATATTTGACAAAGGAGGCAAGAACATACAATGGGTTAAAGATCATCTATTCAATAAGTCATATTGGGAAAATTGGGGCATCTTTGTGCAAAAAATGAAATGACCACCTTACACCATGCACAAGAACAAACTCAAAATGGATCAATGACTTAAATTGTAGATTCAAAATAATAAAAATCCTACAAGAAAACATAGGCAGCAAAATCTCAGACATTTCTGATAGCAATATTTTTTCTGATATATCTCCACAGGCAAGGGAAACAAAAGAAAATATAAACAAGTGGGACTACATTAAACTAAAAAAGCTTCTGCACAGCAAAGGACACATGAACAAAATAAAAAGACAACTGAATAGGAGAACCTATTCCCTGGTAAGGAATTAATATTCAAAATTTATAAAGAACTTTTAAAACTCAACACACCAAAAACAATGTGATAGCCTGTGACTTTCAATGTGAAAAAATTTGGACCTGTTTCTGGACTTTATTCCCTTTTATTGGTCTGTTTGTTTATTTTGTTGCCATTTTGGCACTATTTTAATTTCAGCCATTCTGTAATTTCTTTTAGAGTCTTATATTTCAAATCCTCTTTCCCCTCGAAGGTTTTTTGTTTTGTTTCATTTTTAAGCTCTTCTCAACTTGATTTCTCTTAGTAAATTTTAAAACTCCTTCATCAAGCTTCCAAGAATATCCCATTTGGATTCTGATTGGAATTGTATTACATTTACGAATACATTTGGAGAATAATTTAAAATTTTTACAATGTTCTTATCCAAGACCATAGTATATCTATTTATTTAAGCCTTCTTTCATACTCCTAGGTAGTTAGTTATATGGTTGTCTCAATGTAGATTTAGCACACTTCTTAAGTTTATGTCTTTGTTGTTAGGGTAGATGAAGTTTGTTCCATTTTCTTTTCTTTATAAAGAGTTTTAAGGCCCTCCTTTTGATCTAAGCAAAACCTTAATATCTCTATGCCAATAACTCTATGATTCTAATTTCCCTATTAAGCTGTATCAATCATGAAGCTAAATTTATCACTAGGGTTTTTTTTTCAGCTTTCATTACCAAACTAAAGTTTATCTTTGTAGTATAAATTTGGGCTTAAGGGTTAAAAGTAGAAATGTTTTTCAGGGAAAAGTAACAATTAGATCAATTGGAAGATGGTAGCCATTGCACTAGTGCTACAGTACCCCCTAGTGGACACAAAGAAACATGGTCGTTATACCAAGAAGGACACCAGTCTCTCCCTCAGGCGATTTAGAATCTAGAGGGTCCTTAATGATCAACTAGGTCAGTATCTCTAGTGAGATTAGAAAATTGAGGAACACAAAGGAGGAACGATTGGCCCAAGTTCACAGAGCCAACCCAAGGCTAAAATCCAAGATTCCTAACTCTTGTTTTCATTCCTCCCTTCTTCTTTTTTTCTCTTTTTTTCTTTTCTTTCTTTCTTTCTCTTTTCCTTCCTTCCTTCTTTCTTTTCTTCCTTCCTTTCTTCCTTGTTATGAAACAGTATGCTAAGAATACACAATATGAAAAAAATATTTATTCTTTGCCTTCAAGTCTAGTCCTCTTTCAAACTTACTTCTTTTATCCATTTTCAGGGCATTAATTTGTTGGAGAATGACCAAAAACAACCATGTAGGGGAAAGTTCTTAATCATCCACAGATTGACTCACAATACAATTAATTAATTGTTGAGATTTGACTGGAAAATACATTTGCAAATGTGTAAACTTTCCATGACCAGGTTCAGATCATTTCATGAAGAGAAAAGACTTTACAGGTTCATAACTTTAAAATCTACTGCCAAAAAATGACAGTTGTACTTGAAGTTGTTCATGTGTGCCTACCACCTATTCCTAAACATTATTGTTTGTGTATATTTCATTGAGTAAATTTGTATTGAAGACCTACATGCCAGGCATATACTAAGTACTGAGATTAGTATGGTAAAGGGAACAGATACGGTCCCATAGTTTCTGCTCTTACAAAGCTTATAGTCTCTTATGTATGTATGGGTGTAATTCTCTAAACCCTAGGTAAACTGTCTTTCCCATTTCATTTCATCAAGTCATATTTTAGGTTATGGAAATCAGGGAGTATACACATATTTTCAAAAATTACTCTGCTCCATCATCAAGGAAGTAAATAGTAAGGATTTGGGGCTAGATGGAACTGGAATTGAATCCCAGTTCCACCATTTATAAGCTATTGAACAAACTGATTCACTTCTCTGAGCCTCAGTTGCTTCTGTAAAATGAAAATAACATATATCCCTTTTGAAGGATGATATTTAGAATATTATTCTTATTAATGCCTAAAGAGACCTTACTTCTTGAGTCAAAAGATGAATTATATAGTTTTTTCCCTAAAGTACAGAAAAATTATCAAAAAATCATTAATATTGTTCACTTAATTTCACTAAGAATGCCATTTTCTAGAATTAATACAGCAAAATATTCATGGTCATTAACATTTTAATTTTTTTTTAATATGGTGAAATCCTCTAACAATGGATACTATTACTTAAAGCATTACTTTAAGGCTATTTTCTTTTTACATGGGTGAATATGGCCTTATTCCATAGAAATAAGGTTGTATTATTTCAGTTATGATGAAAAAATATGGTATGACCATTATTTATCTACAGAGTGCTCACAATCAATTGGCAATAACTTTGCATCTCCTTATTTCATGTTCATATGCTTCTTATTAATTTTGAAAAACTGTATCTCTAAGGTTATGATTTAGCATCATTGTTTCAGATATAAAATATTAAATTAAAGGAAGGGAAAAATATTAAATTCTGAGAGCAACTGTCATATCGAAGGAATATGATGTTAGAGTAACCATAGTTTCTGGACTGCGTGCAAGGTGAACTGCTAAGGAAATTGTGAACTTCAATAAAATCCCTTTACATACAGTTGACAACATGAAGAAGGTGTATGATGCTGATCCTGATGTCGCCACACCAACAAGGAAAACGCGTAAGGTATGCAAGGATTGCACAACTCCAGATATTGTACACAGAATCCAGGAGATTATCAGTGAAGATCCAGGATGTTTTCCTTGACATTTTGAGAGAAGTAGTTGTACCGTGGGTGAAGCAAGTCACAAATGGATGTCATTTGATCTTACAACAAGATGGTGCACCAGTACATAACACCAAAAAGTTGCAAGAATTTCTCAATGTCAATGTTCCTGAGTTCTAGTCAAAGGAAATCTGACCACCTAGTTCGCCAGATGCAAATCCTTTAGACTATTATGTATGCAGCGTTTGTAAGAGAGAAGTTAACAAACAACCTCATTCCAATAAAGAGGCTGTTAAAGCTAAGATTAAAAACATGATGATGTCCATGGATAAAGAAAAAAGTTAATTGAAGTGTGCTCAAGATTCCAAAGTTGAATCAAGTCTATTATTGCAACAAATGGAGACTTTTTTGAAAGATTTAAAAAATAATGACTATGTTTATGTATTTACATATAAGAATAAGTTTATTTCAAAATATAACACTTTTGTGGTATGTTGTTTATTTTACAAAAATTTTGCTAATTGATCTCACGCACCCTGTATATAAGGATTGTTTAAAAAGAGACAGTAGGCCTAAAATGGAGTCACTTGACTAAGGCTCATATCAGCAAACTGAGACTTAATATCTCACCTAATTGCAATTTCAGCTTCTCCCAGTAATGTCATTTTAATTAATCAGTCTGGAATTTTCTGGCCAGCACTAATGAGGTACTATACCTGATAGATCTCTTTCATGCCTTAAAGAAAGTTGCTTGAAACAATTTGCTCTTTTCTTGTTTTTCTTTTCCCCCTTTTCTTCCTATAAAAGCCTTCCTATAGCTTCTGGGTGCATCTGTCTATTTGCTAGGTGGTATGCTGACCAATTCATGAATTATTGAATAAAACCAATTTGATTTTTAAATGTGCAGTTGAATTTTGTTTTTTTAAAAAAGATCATATAGTAAGTTGTATATAAACTTATTTTTCCACCTATTTAATGGTTTGACAAAAGTAAGAGTTATGTTTTATTCAGCATCCCTGTTCTCTCCACCCAGTGGTATCTTGCATAGAGTTAGAGCCCGCTTAATATGTGCTAAGTAGAAAGACCATCTTATTGCTATTTGACATGTAAGCTGAGGGAGAAAATGTAACCTATGTATAGGTAAAATTATTTTGTTTTACTTTGAAGTAAGAATTATCAAACAAATCCTATAACATTCTTACTAGGAAAAAAAATAGTTAAATTTCTCAATCTTTACTCAAACCAAAACAACACTTCAAAAATATTTAGACACAAGGAGGAGGAATAGGGTAGATGGGGGGAGGACTGGTACTTTTGCACATGCTGTGCATGCAGCAGCCCAACCTTTTTTCCTGTTGTAGTATTTTTGAAAGGTTGTCCTGTACAACACCAGTTTTAGGGTTTCAAGGTCAAGTTGGGGAAACTTTGCCTAGTATTTTTCTCTCTTGCAAATTTACAGTGTACAGTGGTAAATTGAAGGCTATAGGTCTTGTCTGTACTAAGGAAAACTGTTTTAAATGGTTTTACCTTACATTTCCCAAATTTATTTGACCAGTGTTTTACCTGTAAACATCCTGAAGAACTAGTAGGTTTTGTGGAACATCTTGACTTAAGAAAATTGTCCCTCTGTGTTCAAAGAACCCCTTACAAATCATACACACACACACACACACACACACACACACACACACGTACACAGAGTTTGTTATTTTATCTCCAAATCCTGCAGGACAGAAAGTGAGCATTGCCAGCAGTGTTTAACTATAGAAAAGTGACACCACTTTGGAGGTCCCAGAATGTTAACACAATTGAATTTTACTTATGTAAGAAGAGGTCAGTTTGAGTCCAGGAAATGGCTTCCCAGAAATGCCTGGAATGTTACCATAAAAGCCGATAAACAGACATCCAAATCCTGTTTTGCGTCTGGGAGGAATAGAGGGTGTGGGGGAAATGTAAAATTATCACCACCAAATTTCACTGATGTTTCTTACAATTTTCTACAAATTAATGTACAATATCCATTTTCCCTCATCTCCATCTTGGAATTTCCAGTTTATTTTTGTGTGTTTCTAATTCTTCTCTCTAGATGGCAGCACAGATGAAAAAATGCGAGAACATTGGCAGAGCCGGCAGGCTTTAACAGCAAGCAGCATCTAAATTTCAACAGTTTGTCCCCAACTCGCTTTTTTTTTTCTTTTTTTTTCTTTTAATGAACAGAACAGAAGGTATGATGGTTCACGATTTTTTGAAATGGATTTAACCAGTTACATGGGGATGCAAAAAAGTAATGGCAGACTAATACCAGCAAAACTGAGGAAACTGACCACTTAGCAGTGTCTCTCCCATGTTAGATGATATTAAAGACAATATCATCAATATTCCTATGTCATGCAGAGAGCCGTATAACAATCATTTGCATCATTACACTGGGCATCATTACAGCCAAACACCAAACCACCTGGTTTTCTGTAAGTATTGGATTTATTTAAGATACAGAATGATGTTGTTCACTGACCCTTTTATCAACCGAAACTTTGAACCTTCTGTAAAGTGACCACCATGTCACCAGATGCTGCGCTGAAGGTTAGGAAGTTAGCATGAAGGTAACACTTCATTAAAAGCATATAACTTATGGCTGACTTAATAATGCAAGAGAAAAAGAGTGGAACACTCTTATAAAATCTTTATAGTTTACATCAAAGCCTCACTAATAATTTTTTTAAACTTTTACTTCTCATGATATCATTGAATCTCTTCATTACACAATAAAAGGGAGTCTACCCACAAGATGTTCACAACAAAATCTGCTGACAGAACACAAGGAGGCTGGCCCTTTCAACGTATGGCATTTCAAGGGCTCCAGAGTACTCCAAAGAACACTAAATTGCTCATGTGTAATGAACTGGAAAGAAGCTAAAATGTTGACTTTTGCTTTTAAACAAACAAAAAACTCCCCATGGGGAGTTAAAATAAATGTAGTACATAAATAAACCAAGCTGAGGCCAAATGGATTATGGTTCATATTTTAAAAAAAAGTAATTAACAATGTATCTGTCTTTTTAATGTATCTGTCTATTTATTTTATTTTTGAATTACAGTTTACATTCAATATTATTTTGTATTAGTTTTAGATGTATAGCATAATGGTTAGACACTTGTATACTTTACAGAGTGGTTCCCACGATATTTCAAGTACATAGTTATTACAATATTATTGACTATATTCCCTATGCTGTTTTTTACATCCCCATGACTACTTTGTGACTACCAATTTGTACTTCTTAATTCCTTCACCTTTTTCACGCAGCCTCTAACCCTCTCTCCTCTGGCAACCATACACCTGGTCTGTATCAGAGTCCTTTTTCAATTCTCTTTCCTTTTTTTTTTTTTTAATGAATGCAAACATTCCAGGAAATTACTCAAAACACTGCATATTTCCTTGAAGGAGTATCTTGTAATATCCCTTGTGTTAAAGTTAATTATTGCTATAATGAGTCTATTTGCCTTTCCCAAAACGACTCCATTTACTTACTGGCTGCTTTTCTCTGGGCTCTAAGTTTAGAGATAAAACCAAGCCCTAAACTGAACAAGCAGGAAGACATTAAAATAGTGCAGAATATGAGGGAACGAAGGAAGCTGGGATGTTGAATATCACCCAGCCACGGGCCTGTGTGAGTCTCAAAGACCATATCATCCCACAGCACCCAAAACTTGCAAGCCAGCAGCCAGCCCTCAGCTTTGAGCCTTGCCCAGGAGTCAAGACTCAGCTTATTCCTTCCTGAAATCCAGGAGTCTTAGAGCTGTGACACACCCAGGACAATGGTGACTCTTGAGAAGCCTTACCCGTCCTCCTCCATCTTTGCATCAGTGAAACCCACCACCTCCCAGACAGTTGATATCCTTGAGGGAAGCCCTTTCAATGAATTATATAGACTCTTCTCAACTCTCATCCTCATATTTGACTCAGTCTCCCACTCTTCCCTGTCCTCTTAAACATTCTCTCTGTAACTTCAAGAATCCCGTTCCATCATCAACAAAGTCTCTAATAATCCTAGCTTCTTCACTGAACATTCTCTAGCTTTTTGGTCCTCAGAAAACTGGCTTTCCCCACAAACATGCTGCTTTCTGTCCAGCCCTCCCAGATGGAGGCTCCTGGGCCAGATTCTGTTACACGCTGCCATTTCTGTGGATTGCAATTCTCTGCCCTGAGACGCAGGTGATGTAGCCATTACATCACACTCTCTACCCTAGCTGTCTTCTGCTGATTACTTGGCCAATGTACTGAAGACATTGGCAATGGACCTACAAATACTCCTTTTTATCCCTAATTCTGTCAACAACCTGGCACATTTAGTATCTCCATGAGGTATGCTTGACCTCTCAGTTCCTTGATTCCACCTCTGATTACCTTCTCCATTTTGTTTCAATCCCATGGCCATGCCCGACTTTGTCAAGAAACTGCAGCATCTCACCACCTTGGCTTTCTGTTCCTCTAGTGCTTTTCCTTTAGTTATTTTCCACTCTGTCAATTTTCCAAAGTTATTAAGACCTCTACTCTTTCCTGTTTCTCCTTACCTGTCTTCCATTTGCTGTCTCCTTTTCCCTCTCCACCCAGGAAGGGGTTCATTCTTCATGACGTTAGCCTTTGACCTGTGTCCTCAACTCCATTTCTCCATCATTGTTCTGTTTCATCTGCCGGACAAAACTTGGAACATGTACCTTGTTGTCTGCCTTGGCCATTTTTTTTACCTGGACAGCTGGACACTGCTAGAGAAAGCCACACAGACTGAGGTGCCCCAGAGTCAGGCTCAGCAGTCGCAAGTGGGGCTTCGGTGCTGCCTGCAGTTCTACCATATTGCCTTGACCTACTTGTCCTTTCTTTTATATCTCCACAGTGGCTATTTCAAGAATTTCCCTCATTTTGTTAAACTTCATGCTTTTTCTCTTCATCATTCTCAATAGGTGATTTTATTTCCCACTTAAGGGGGAAAATAGAAGTTATGGGATGTGAGCAGTCTCAGTTTTCCATGCCAACCTATAAATTTGCATCTTTTACCACCAGGCCTCTTACCCCCATCTAAGGCAGATCTTTTGGCTTGTGCTCTGAATCCCATTTCCTCCTGATTTTTCATTGACCTAACTCTCAGTAATTCTTTTTCACTCTTATTTATCTGTTCAATATCTTCCGCTCTGCTGGCTCCTTCCTTCTTGGGTTAGGAAAAAACAAAGGCACATTCCACTCTCTTGACAGCCCTCTCTCCCTTTGCCAGCTACACTTCTTGGAAGAGTTATCTCCACTCACTGTTTCCACTTCCACACACACTCTCCAAAATTGCCTTCTCCAAGGTAACCAGTGATTTCGTATTGATACATTCAAGAGTCTCTTCTCAGTTTTCTCTTTATTTGATCTTAAGCAGCATTTGACATGTCCTTTTTGTTTGTCTTTTTTTTTTTAAAGATTTTATTTATTATTTTTTAGAGAGAGGGGAAGGGAGAAATATCAATGTATGGTTGCCTTTCACCTGCCTCCAGCTATGGACCTGGCTAGAGACCTGACTTGCAACCTGATTAAGTGCCCTGGCTGGGAAATCAAAACAGCAACCCTTGGGTTTGCAGACCGGTGCCTTATTCACTATGCCACTAGCCAGGGCTTGTCTTTTTTTAATTCTTATTTATTCTATTACAGTTGTCCCAGATTTTCCTTCTTTACCCTCCTTTGTCCCTCTCACCCCCTGCTCACATAGTCTACCCCCACACCGTGCTCCATGACATGTCCTTCTTATACTCTCTCTTTACTGGGCTATCATGATACCATCTACATGCTCCCAGATATTTCTCTCTAGCCCAGACCTTTTTCTTGAGCTTTAGACCCAGATAGTTAACATTTTAGCCAGTTCTGCCTATATGTTCCATTGCCACCTTAAATTAAAACTGAACTCAGTTTCTCTTTAAACCTGCACGTCTTCCTGAATTCCCCCTAATGAGTGGCAGGTACTACAGTGGACTCAAAAGCCCCAAAAGCTTGTGTATCATCCCTGACTGCTTTTTCTTTTTCACCATCTCTCACTTCCAATAAGAGTTCACCATGAACTCCCATTCTATTTCTCCTAAACCTTTTGCTTATTTCCTTCCGCTCTGCCCTCATCATGTTTTACCTAAATCCCTGGTCTTCCTGTTTTCATTTGTTCTCTCAAACCATTTCCATGCAGTAGCCATGTGATTGCAACAAGCAAGACACCTCACAGGTACACGAATCCCCAAACACTCAGGTGTGCAAAATGGGTTATTTTTTCCTAAAGTAATGCCTGAATCTGAACCTCCAGCCTTCTTCCTGACAGTTTATTCTAGATGCTCTAAAGTGAATTCAGTGATTTGTCTGAAACTGAGATTACATAAGTATTTCAGTTCAGAATTCAATTTGAGACCTTCCCTCCTCTCCTTGCCCCTTACTCTTGGTATCTCCTTGGACTGGCTGCACAAGGGAAGTGGAGAAAATGATGGAGGTCCATGTGGGTGGGCTGCCTGTTGTGATGGAGGGGGAGCTCCCCTGCTAGTCTCATCTGTGGTGTCCTAACGCTGGCATGAGCTGCTAATACCATTTTTGTCATCCTTTCAGCACAGGCAGGGCCCAATGTGCCCTTTAGAGTTTTGGACCCTGCTGGCTCTGACAGGCGGTGACAGGTGGGCTGGTTGCTCATGCAGGTAGCTTTCATGTAGCTTCATGTCTCAGAGGGGCAGCCACAGTCCCACAACTGCAGTGAGCAGTTGAGGAACATCTCTTCCTTCAGTCTAGCACATCTTCTTTCAAGTCAGGTCATTTCTTTTCCCCTCACTGCACAAAGGGGAAGAAAACAATTCACATTTACACATTTGTGTGAATTGTTAAATCTCATCAATTTAATCTCTCAGTTAAAGCACAGCCCTTTCCATTTGAATTTTGTAATGTAAAATCTGGGGCTCTCAGCAGCAGACTGTCTCACAATAAATAATGTACTTTCCATTCTACTGACAAGAGTTTGGTGAAGTCCATGTGTGTGTGTTTGCGTGTGTGGTTGGTGGGGTGGTAGGGTGCAGGTTGGCAGCTTAGAGCCCAAAAAGAGGGATGAATGTAGAAAATAAATTCCATTTATACTTCACATATAATCCTGTCACATGTCCTATCAAAATCCTAAATCTGATCAGGTCATTCATAGCTTAAAGCCTTTCTGTAGTTTCCCATTGCCTTTAGGATAAAATCTAAACTTTTAACCTAAAAAGATGTTTCCAGTTTACCTCTCCTAGATCATTTCCTGCAATTTCCTCTCTTCTTTGAGGTCCACGGGCTCATCATGCTTTCTATGGCCTCTGGACTTTCTCACATTCCTATAAGATTGTCTCTGACTTTTCCTTATACTTGGCTAATTCCTCCACATTCCTCTCATCTCAGGTTAAATGCCACTTCCCCCAGGGAAGTTTTCTTTGACTTCCCTCCCACTCCTGACTTTGATGTATCCTTTCTCTGCACTCCTATAACTTTCTCATGTCATAGAATTACCATATTTTACTTTGCTTTTTTGTCTGCTCTCCTACTAGACTGTAAATGCTTTTAAGACAAAACTATGTCTGTTTTGATCACTGTTCACCCTGCAGCACCTAGCATGTGACTAACACATGCTAAGTATTTGATAAATACTTGTTAAATTAAAAATATATAGATGAATGAAGAATAAGTTGAAAATGCAAACCACATATTAGCTGGCTTCATGTCTACTATCTTTTCCTTAAAGTAGGACTTGGTACCTTATTTTGTTGTTCCAAAAGCAAATCAACTCCTCAAAACAGAGGTCAACAATGTAGATTTGACTGAAATTTTTATGAATACACAGAGGAGAGGAGTTTAATGGCAAGGATGTCTATTCTCCCCTTAACATTCCTTTTTGGCTTCTAAACTTTGGGCCTTTCTCTCTTTTGGCTGTCTCTCCATTCCCAACTCATCCTCTACTTCCCTTTCCTAAGAAAGTATCCCTGTGTAAGGACTATCTAAGGAGAATTGGAGAGAGATAGGCTAGTATTTATGAATACCTTGTAAGAGAGAGTTAAATGAGGCAGGCAGAGATGAAGGACTGAATTAAGAAAACAACAAAATGAAGAGGAGAGGATTGGTTTAAGATATGTTTGAGAGGTAAAATCAACAAGATGTTGTTACTGATTGGGTTTGGGTAAAAGAGAAAGGAAAGAAAAATATAAGATACATCACAGGTTTTGGTGAATGTGAAAGAGAGAAAGGAAGGAAGGAAGGGAGAAAGGAAGGAGAAAAGAAAGATAGTTCGAAGATAATGAGTGAAAGAGTAGGGATTGAGAATGCCATGGGATTAGACTTATTACCAAGAAAAATAGGAGAGGTTATTAAGCAAGGAAGGACAAGTATAATGATTAGTACCTTTTGAGAGTTTAAGTGGGGTTAGAGGCAAAAAGTGGAATTGGCTCTAGTCTACATAATCATGTGATTTTCTTTAATAACTTGGGCTATGAATGATGAGAGCTGATAAAATGGGTAGTGGATTGATCCAAGACTTGGGATTAGCTGGGAAGATAAGGCAGAAGAGCCAAGGAGCAAGGGGATTGATGATGCTATGAGAACATGTTCAATGTGATAGAGAATTACATCTAAGCTCAATAGTGGTAGAAGTGAGTCAGGATGGTGCTGATAGATTGTAGGGGAGGGGGAGTAGAAGATGGGTTGAAAATATGGGTATTTTGATATTGTGAAAAGGAAGTAAGAAAACTAGCACACTGAGAAACAAGATGTAGAGCAGAGAAGAAACCATACATTATGCAATGTTTGTAGGCAATAGGAATCTCCAGACTCCCGGACTTAAGGGGAAAACAGACCCTGGGAAGGAAAGGGTTCTCTTCTTTCTCTGAAACGAGGGGGAAGGAGGGGAGGAAGTGCTTTGTTTAAATATTTCTTAGCAGAAAAGCAGAAGGAGGGGACTCACGTTGTAGAATTTTGATTTCTTCTATTAAGCAAGGTGAGGAATTGATATGCAGGAGATGGGATCCAGGCTTGAGAGAAGTAGGAAAGACTTTAAAAAGAAGCAGTGGAAAAGGTGGTAGGATGGCACCTACCTTGATGGAAAAATCAGAGAATTGCCTTTTAGTAGTGAGGACTCAGCTGGAACTTGTCAGCTGACATTGGTTTAGATCAGAATTCTAATCTTCTCCAGCAATATTGTCTTTGAAGTAGAAACAGAAAGTACTTCGTTCAAGGCTAGGGATTAGAAGACAAGAACGGATGAAGGACCAAGGAATTGAGGGCACCCAACAGGATTATTGCCAAAACTGTTAACACTAGCTAACAAGCTGAAAGGATAGCAGTGAGGGCTCAGGCGTTCTTGGCACCACAAGAACAGCGGGGAGTGAAGGAGCAGGCACTGATGAGGAGAACAAACACCAGAATCTTCCAGGCATTTTCTCTATAAAGTGAAAAGATTCATGCCCCTTTAAATCATTAACTAAACTGGAATTTAAGTCTGGGCAGACTTTCCCAGGTTGGGCTGTTCTGCTTTGCTAAACACTGATAAGCTTCTGTGAACCCTTCAGGGTAAGTAAGGCATGATCCACCTTCCCTGTATGGACAAGATTAATCTGGCCGTCCTGCTCCTGCTGAAGCAGGCCTGAGGTATGCACCAGGATTACGCATTTTAGGCTACTTGTCACATTCCAGAATGTAGGGCTTTTGCTGATATAAGGGCTCTGCTCTGACCCTTTCTGGCTGTACACCTCACCACAGGGTGAGGAGACCGTGGGTAAGAGGTGGTGCTGACTCAGAATCCTCATCAATCCCTTCTAGATTACAGTCTGGATACCTTGGACCACCTCAGAATCCCTTGCCCAGTTGCTTTAAACCCACTTCCAAGGACTGCCTGTACTTCTTCCCCAGTCCCATCCTCCAAGGTCTAACCGTGCCACTAGTGTGAGCACTCCACAGTCTGAAGGTGGCCCAGGGAACTTGGAGATGTGCACAGAGCATGAATGTGTGGCTGGGACATCCACAGTCAAGCATGATGGGCCCTCCTCAGTCAGAGCCAGGAATGGGAAGAGAACAGGGCAGTTTCAGCCTGGAGTCCAGCTCCCCCTAAGCCTCCATGTCCTGTTGGAGAACTTCAAGGAGTCTGAGAGTTACCCAGTCAAACTTGGCTCTTCAGGTCATAAGCAAGGTAGAGTGATCAAATTAGGAAAATAGGACATTTTATTGATAGCTTTTTACACAGATGTGGAATACAGACCTCTATCTGTACTCTTGCCCTTGGTCCCACAAATGTTGAGGCAATCCTGGCTCCTGCAATGTATTACTTACGTATTGTGAAGAAAAGCTCTTCAAAATAATTATTCTAAGTTTATTTGACATATAATTAGGTCTAAATTGTATCCCAATTTTGTAAAAAAAAAAAAAAAAAAGTAAAATAAAAATTCATGAAAAATCGTACTTGGAATTTTTTTTTTAAGATTTTATTCATTATTTTTAGAGGGACAAACAGGGAGGGAGGAAGAAAGGAAGAGAAACTTCAATGCATGGTTCTCTTTCACCTGCTCCAGCTACGGATCTGGCTGGAGACCTGGCTTACAACCTGGCCACATGCCCTGGCTGGGAATCAAACCAGCGACCCTTGGGTTCACAGGCCAGCGCAATCTACTGAGCCACACCAGCGAGGGGGCGATTTGGATTCTTTGAAAGTTTTGGTAGCCTAACCCATTTCTCCAATTTTTAATATAATAGATATGTTTCCCTGTTTTACTAATGTCCATATTTAAGCTGCATTTTCAAAAGAATCTATGAACATTTTTATTCTACTCTTGACATTCAAAGTTCTCAGCTGGGCCTTGAGTATAAGCCCCATCAGATAAACAAACATTGGGACATATGTTCCGTACATCCTTCTTAATGTTGATGATGCTATCACATCTCTTTCATGTGTTCCAGATGCTTACTGATACATTCAATCTGACTGATGCTAGATTTGAGAGCTGTCCTGCAAATCCATGCATTATATCCTCATTCCTTCATTATCAGATCTTAATTAAAGGAGTAGAATCAGATAAAGCTGAAAATGTTTAGTCATCAAACTACAGAAAAAAGAGAGGAGATAGTCTCTGGATTGCCTGACAGGGCCCACTGTTTCCATTTTGTTTGGGTTTTGATACATCCTCTATTTCCTCAGACTAAGAGGTGACCTCTTGAGAGGGTCTCTGCTAGGACCCTCTAATAGTAGTTTCCAATCTGCCAACAAATTTCAGGGCCTTACTTGGTAGAGATCCAGTTGAAAAGTGGAAGGCTTGATTTCTAAGAGTCAAAAGAGAGCATTCATCTCGGCTGGAGGAGACCCAATTTCCTGACTCAGAGCTATGACTGAGCTGTTACTAAAGTGGCACAGGGCAAATCATTTCACTTTTCTGTTCAGGGTACTAATGTTGATATAATATGTGGGGTTGGAAAAGGAAAAAGGAAAGAAAATTCACATAGCTTACTCATGTCCAACCTCCTCCCCACCCCCCACCCCTTTTTTTTTTTTTTTTTTTCCAGCACTGTGTAGAACAAATAATCTAAGGAACACTCTTTGGGAAGTGCTGGGCTAAATCAGTGGTTCTTAACAGGCAGGGTGAGCAGAGATTTTGCCCTAATCCTGATTCCCAGAAGATATTTGACAATGTCTAGAGACAATTTTAGTTGTCATAACTGGAGTTGACCAGGGGTTCTGCTAAGCATCCTACAACACATAGGACAGCTCTCCAAAACAAAGAATTATCCAACCCAAAATATCAATATACTAAGGAGTTGAGAGACCCTGACTGGATACACTACCCCTGAATCTTCTTTCAATTCTAAAATCTAAATGAGGTGGAGTTTGTTTTTTTAAACACAAAATTTTATTTCTCCTTTACTCAGAGTCATCTGTAGGCTGGGTAAATCTTAGTTTTGCCTCCTTATTTAAGCTGCTTTGATCTTAGAGCACCTTCCTCTCAGTATAAGCTTCTGTGAATCTATAATTAATTGCCTTGGCAAAGAAAGGACACAGAATCAAGGTTCATCTGTGTTTCAACGCGTATCAGTACTTTTTATTGCTGAACAACATTCTATTATATGGATATAATACATTTATTTTATTTATCCACTCAGTTGATGAAATTGGGCTGTTTTCACTTTTTAGATGTTATGAATGATGCTACTATGAACATTTGTATACAAGTTTTTATGTGGCTATATGTTTTCATTTATTTTGGGTTATATACCTAAAATAGGAATCGCTCGATCATCTACGTTTAGACTTTAGAGAAACTGCCAGACTGTTTTCCTTATGGCTGCATTGTTTTACATTCCCACTAGCAATGAATGGAAGTTTCAATTTTTTCCACTTCCTCGATAACACATATATCTGTCTTTTTTATTGTAGCCATCCTAGTGGGTGTGAAGTGGTATCTCATTTTGATTTTGATTGACATTTTCCTGAAGGCTAATGATGTTGTGCATCTTTTCCTGTGCTTATTGACCATTTATATATTTCCTTTGAAGAAATGTCTACTCAAATCCTATACCCATTTTTTAATTGGGTTATTTGTCATTTCATTATTGAGTTGTAAAAGTATGTATTCTAGATACAAACCTCATATTTGATTTGCAGATATTTTCTCTCCCTCTGTAGGTTTCTTGCTGGTGTTCTTTAAAGCACAAAAGTTTTAATTTTGATGAAGTCAAATTTATGTTTTCTTTTGGTTCTAGTGCTTTTGGTGTCATATCAAAGCAACCATCAACTCATCTAAGGTCACAAAGGTTTATGCCTTTGTTTTCTTCTAAACTTTTTAAGTTTTAGCTCTTACATTTAGGCCTTTGTTCCATTTTGTGTTAAGTTTTTTTCTTTTCTTTTTCTTTTCAAAGATTTTATTTATTATTTTCAGAGAGAGGGGAAGGGAGAGAGGCAGAGAGGGAGAGAGATATCAATGTACTGTTGCCTTTCACCTGCCTCCAGCTACAGACCTGGCTGGAGACCTGGCTTGCAACCTGGTTATGCGACCTGGCTGGGAATTAAACCAGCGACCCTTCAGTTCATAGGCCGGCACCTTATCCACTGTGCCACCAGCCAGGGCTCATTTTGTGTTAATTTTTATGTTTGGTGTGAGGTAAAGAAAGTTCTAACTTTATCCTTTTTATGTAATATGTTACAGTTCTCCCAAACCATTTGTTGAAAAGACTGTTTTTCCCCGTTGGATTATCTTGGAACCAGTTTGTCAGAAATCAATTTATCATAAGTGTGACTTATTTTACTCTCCCATATTCTGTCCCTATTTGTACTGATGAGTAAAAGATTGAATTGTGTTCTAGCATTTATATCATTAATATTTCCTCTAGGTTTGAGACCTATGTGGTTCACCTTTACGGTGAACCTTGTACGGAGATTAAAGTTGGCAGTGATTTAGAGTAATTAGAGTTTATTTTAGAGTGAGTTATTAACTCTCCAATAATAAAAAAATTATCAACTTATCTGTATTAGCTATTTATTCTAGTTGACAGATGAAATAGGGGCATTGTTGACAGCCCATAATCACCTTGTACTTTCACCACTGAACAACGGGGTCAAATGGAAGTCTGGGTTGTTCAAGATCACAGTTTAAATCTTGAATAAACCAGTTCAGATTGATAGAGGTATAGGAGAGAGCCCCCTTGGATTTTGTTACCTTTGTAATACTGTTTCAAATTTTGCAAAATCCATTTTTGCTCTGTTCAAAATCCTCAAACATCTAAATTAAAAACAGCCTACACCCTGGCTGGTGGCACAGTGGATAAGGTGCCGACCTGCGAACCCAAAGGTAGCTGGTTTGATTCCTTAATCAGGGCTCATAACCAGGTTGCAAGCCAGGTCTCCAGCCAGGTCTGTCGCTGGAGGCAGGTAAAAGGCAACCATACTCTGATGTTTCTCTCCCTCTCTGCTTCTCTCCCTTCCTTTCTCTCTGGAAATAATGAATAAAATCTTTTTAAAAATTAAAAAAACAAAACAAAACAAAACAAAAACCAGCCTAGATCAAGGATTTCAGATTGAGATCTTAAGTATTAAATCATTTTACTGTTTATGTTGTATTTGTATAATACTTTTAAAAAACAACCTTTTAGATGTTCTCCTAATGTAGAGTTGCTAGAGCAAGCAACTCTAGATAAGTATAGTACCTGGGACACAACAGGTGGAGACCTTTTATTTGCAGGCCTCAACTAGTCACAAGTTACCATCTCATGCTTTATTTCTTGGCCTGACATCTGGTTACATTTACCTAGTTTGAGGGCATGCCATAATGGGCTCTTTACTTTAACCTTGTTGACTTGTAATGAACTTACTTCTAGTGTTAAATGCAGGTCTGACTCTTTCATGTGGTCAGGGTGTCGATACTAGTGGTATCCAATTCCAGCTAATCATTAGAATTACCTGGGGCAATTTTTAAGGATTTTTCAGGTCTCACCCCAAATGTACTGAATCTGGATCTCTTGGGTGGAGCCAGTGAATCTGTATGTTTCAAACCTTCCCAAAGTAATAGTGATGTTCAGCCAAGTTTGGGACATGATCCAGATTCTCTCCAGGTGCTTCGAGGTCCCATGGGTTTAGCCTTAGACGTTATCTACTTGACACGAGGTGCTAAAAAGACCAGGGGTGCCTATTGCAATTTACCCTTAATGACTACCTACAACCTTGGTAAAGAGTCTTACATTCCTTCTCTGAACTCCCTTGGGCTGTTCTTGTGGCTTACTTGCTTTTTCAGCACTAGCCCTAGTAAAAATAAGATAGGGTTTAGTCCTGAGAGACCTGACATGGACTCTCAGCTCAGCCTGCTCTATAGATGCCATTTGCCTCATCTACAAATTGAAGGTAATATTATCCTCCCAAGGACAATTACTTGGTAAGTTATATAAATATCTAACTATTATGCTGTACACCTGAAACTAATATAATACAGACTGTCAACTGTAATTTAAGAATTTAAAAACTAAAATTTAAAAATATACATATGTATAATCCTCCCCAGGAAGTTACGAAGACCAGCAGAATGTACTTGTACATCATCTAGCACACAGTGCATCCTGCATTCGGCATTATTATTTGTTTGCTTGTACTTGTCCACCTCTATGAATGTGGTGAGTTAATGAAGATTGCTCATCAATTTTCCCTGAATGTAGTGCTTGGATTTCCCTGGGCAATGTTTCTCAAAGTAAGGGTTTGCATCTGAATAGGAAGAAAAGAGGACTGAAGTCTGCTTTTATGCAACTCTTAACATTTAAAAAAAATTTTTATTGCAGTATAACATACATATAGAATAGCGTGCTTATCATAAATAAAGAGCTCAGTACATTTCATTAACTGAACATACCTGTGTAACCACCACCTATATCAAGAAACAGAATACTCCCAGCACACCAAAAGCCCTTCTCTGCACGAAAGCTTTCAGAACCCTGTATTGGAAGAGCCCAGCTGTGGAGCACTCCTTTGCCCAGTCCCACCCTTCTCTCATGGGTCAAATCTGCATGCCACGTGAGCCCTCCCCAATCTGAGAGGCTGGGCCTGTGGCCTCACCTGCTCACCTAATAGTGATGCTATTTCCTTTGTAAGAAGGATCACAAAGGGTGTTTTCATCATTGATATTCCTAGCATACACCCTAAACTGCTTAAAGTAATAAATTCAGGTCCCGGCCAACAGGGAGTGGAGATCAGTCATTGCCTGAAAGCATAAGCACCTCCAGCATTTTCTCACAGAAGGGTGAATGAGGTAGATTCTAGGGTAATTACCTTCGTGTAATTGAAAGCTAAATCACTGATGACTACATAGTTTAAATATTCATTTAAATACTTTCACTTTATTGCCCTTTATTTTTACAGAACATGCTACCACCAAATAGGCTGTTAATTTTTCTAGGGGGTTAAAATTTGAATGGGTACATTAAAAACTAGCATAGCTCAAATAAGTGCCCTCTTTTTCTGAATATCAATAGGGTTTTTTTTTTCTTTAATCCAAACATTCCAATAGTCTAATAGGCCAGGACCTGTAATAGTAAAGGTCTTGCCCAAAGGAGATCAGGTTTTCTATGTAATAAAATTTAGGCAAGATTTTATATAGCAGAACAAGAACCTGGAGTGTCTTTGCCTGTATCTCCTTAAGTTTTCACATGCCTACAAATCACATGGACTTCTGGTTAAAATGAAGGTTCTGATTTGGTGAGTCTTAAGGACCCCTGAGATTCTGCTTTTTTAACATGCTCCCAGGTGGTGCTGATGCTCCTGGCTTAATGGCCACACATTGAGTAACAAAGAGTATTCAGAATAGGCACTGACTAGGAGCCTGTATAAATATCTGAGCATCAGTTTCTTTGTATAGATAGACTATTTCTAAGGTCCCTTCTCAATGTACAATTCAGTAATCCCTCTTCAACTATTAATTAATTTTTCTTTAGGCTATTTTAAAGTTGTTATATTAGATTTTGTTACATAGTAGAAAGCCAGGTAAAAACTCTTGCTTATGGCTGACAAGTTTAGTTTTCATCCTTCTATAAATCCACCTCAATCCATGGGAAGCTTTGGCTAATAACAACATGATGCTGGGCTTGGATGGTAAGCTAAACTTGAGTCAGCACAGTTGGGCTTTGGTCCGATAAGCAAGTGTGAACTTGGGAGTATAACCAAAAGAAAGGGACAGCTAATCCTACCTAAACTGGCAGTCCTTATATGAATACAGGGTGGGGCAAAAGTAGATTTCCAATTGTGAGTACTCAAAACATAGAGTTTATTCTTGTATTATTATTTTCCCTGCAAACAACTGTAAACTTACTTTTGCCCCACCCTGTACTTTACTCAAACAGCCACAGATGGGAAGAGCTGCAGAACATGTGAAGAAAACTTCAAGGAACTGGAATTATTTAGCTTGTGAAGGAAGGACAAAGGATGCCTTAGAAACCCTTTTTTTTTTTTTAATGGCAGCAGAAATAAGCATATCCTCTGAAGTAGATGTCTTTACAATACCTCAGAATAAATTTAAAGTTAGTCCTAAGGCAGAACTTCCTCATGATAATGATCCTATGTGATGGGATTGCCAATGGTAATTTTTTTTTTAAAGACTCTTAAAACCAGCCATAATTCTACTCCATTGCCTATGAGCTGTGTTATTTAGTTGATATACCAGAGGTGGGTTCAATGAAGATGCCATTCTAGGTATTAAACACAACAAACTGTATGCTTACAAAGCCATGAGGAGAGCTAAAAAAACAGAAGTTAGAAGACTGTTCTTAAGCTTTGAGGTCTAACCACATAGCAACAATCAAGAAGCCAAGAAACTATGGAGACCATTGCCAACATCATAGCTACTTCTCATCAATAGAGTGGCAAAACAGAATCACAGAAAGTCTTGCTAGTGAAAATCCCATCTCAGGTAGCACGCATGTTGACAACGAACAGGGAAAACTGACAGGCAATGAAAATAGCCTCCATCTTGTTTTTTACCCTCTCCAAATTTCACATTATTATATCTGATTGGCAAAATGTATACAGAATCCTTTTAGCATAGAAGTCTAAGAATTATAGATGTTGGGGTTGTTTTTTAAACTACAACTCTATTTTTATTGAAGTATAACATACAGAAAAGTGCACAAATCGTAATCAGACAGCTTGATGAATTTTCATAAAATGAACACAGCCATGCAACCAGAACCCACATTGGGAGCCAGAAATGACTAGCACCCCAGAAGTCCCCGTCATGCTCTTTTCTAGGCATTATCCTCCCTGAACGTAACTGCAATCTTGGCATCTGATACCAGGGAGCAAATCTGTCTCTTTTAAACCTTATACAAAGTGGTATGATAGAGTACGTACTCTTTTGTGACTGACTGGCTTTTCTCACTCAACGTATTTTTGTATGTAGCAATAGTGACCTATTTTCATTGCTGTATGGAATTCCATTGGATGAATAACACAGTTTTCTGAATTCTACTGCTGATGGACATATGGGTAGTTTCCAGTTTGGGGTTATTACATACAGTGTTGCTATGAACATTGGTGAACATATGTATGCATTTCCTTTGGTTATATAAGAGTGGAATTTCTGGCTTATAGAAAATGCATATGTTTAGCTCCAATAGATCCTGCCAAATAGTTTTCCAAAATGCTGGATATGCCATCTTTTTACCAAAACTTAGGGTTTTCCATCTTTAATATTTTAGCCATGAAATGCCTCTTCAAGTCTTTCTCTCAATTTTCTATTGGATTGTCTGACTTTTTCTTGCTCTTTGTAGTTATTTATAGTGAATGAGTCCTTTGTTGAGTGTATCTATTGAGAGTATCTTTTGCCACTCTTGTGACTTTTTTTTTCACTTGTTTAATAGTGCCTTTGGATAAAGATGTACTTTAGTTAATCAGAAGTTTTACTTTATGGCTTACTTAGTTTAAGAAATTTTTGCCGACTCCAAGGTCATAGAGCTATTCTCCTATGTTTTCTTAAGAAAGCTTTATTGTTTTACTGTTCATATTTGGCTTTATAATTTGTCTGGTACTGATTTTTTTATGTATGGTGAAAAGAAGGAGCACCTGGCTGGTAGCACAGTGGTTAAGGCGCCGGCCTGCAAACCCAAAGGTCGCAGGTTCGATTCCCCAGCCAGGGCACATAACCAGGTTGCAAACCAGGTCTCCAGTCAGGTCTGTGGCTGGAGGCAGGTGAAATGCAACCATACATTGATGTCTCTCTCCCTCTCTGCCTCTCTCCCTTCCCCTCTTTCTAAAAAATAATGAAATAAAATCTTTAAAAAAAAAAAAAAAAAGAAGGAAATGCAGCTTTGAGCCTTCTAACTTCTATAATATTGTGAAATGGGGATGGGTATCTATAAAAGGTGGTGAAAATGAATGCTGAGTACCAAGAGACCATATCTAACAGGTGAGTTTTCCACATAAAACAGCCCCAAACTGTAAATTTTTCTGATGTCATGGTCTGCAACAGCCATTTTTCATATCCACACTTCCTAATGGCCACAGTCCACCTCAGGCAGTTGGTCTGTCTCTTCTTTCTTGCCTGCCTCTTGGAATCTCATTGCACTGTGTTCTTTTCCAGGAATAACAGCAATAATTGATCTGCTTTCAAATAAATGAAAAGAAGACCAGAATTAGACTTGGTAATAAATGTGAATGTTAAAATACTTTTAAAGAAATGCCGCCGGCCTGCGAACCCAAAGGTCGCAGGTTTGATTCCCCAGCCAGGGCACATAACAAGGTTGCAAACCAGGTCTCCAGTCAGATCTGTGGCTGGAGTCAGGTGAAAGGCAACCATACATTGACGTCTCGCTCCTTCTCTGCCTCTCTCCATTCCCCTCTTTCTAGAAAAAATGAAATTTAAAAAAAAAAAAATCTTAAAAAAAAAAAAAGAAAGAAATGCAATTTTACTACCTAATCTAAGAAAGTATAGTGAAGTACAGGACATTATTCTAAAAGACTTAAAGAAGCCCTGGTCAGGTAGTTCAGTCGACTAGAGCATCATTCCAGTACACCAAGGTTTCAGGTTCAATCCTTCATCAGGACACATACTAGAAATCAATCAGTGAATGTATAAATAAATGGAACAACAAATTCATGTTTCTCTCTCTTCCTCTCTCCCTCCCTCTCCTTTCCCCTTTCTCTAAGAAAATCAATGAATTTGAAAATAAATAAATACTTGAGGAAAAGTGGGTTCTCCTAAGTGGGTTAAAACAACTCCCTGACTCTACCTCTACCCACTTATAGGCACAAATGTTATTGGTGGAAAATGCCTTCATGCCATGTCCAGAGGAACCTGAGACCTGTAGATGAAAATTAGGTTTCATGGCATGGTTTATGGATGATGGAAATAAAGGGGGCTCCTCTATTTACTTCTCATGCCCCAGCTCCATCTGTCCCACCATGGAAAAAGTCCAATCTTATCTTTAGTAGTGCCAGCATAAAGGCCACTTCCCAGAGTTTTTGTTCCATATTAAAGCAGCTAGCTTAGCATGTTTCTAGCTGCAATCCATTACTATGCTGCCAGTATTCAGGCTTCCTCCTGGAGCCTGCATGTGGAGTCCCCATGACCATGGGCCATGTAGCTGCTAAGGCTTCATAGCTATGGAGAGAACAGTTAAGTGCACCAAACAAGTGTGGATCCCAAGCAAGAGGGAGAGAGAGACAGAGAGAGAAAGAGAGAAAAAAGCACTTCTTTGTTCTCCTTGTATTAATTAGTCTGGGATGGACCAGGTGCTTTTTCAAAAGAACCAATGAACTTTCCAAGCCTTCATAGGCCATACACCCTCTAGTTAGACTGACAGGCCCCTGTTTGTCCAGAACCTCACCATATACCCCCAACAATCTGGTACCAGAAGAGGGGAAGTGAGGAATGTTAATCTCCATGGTAAAGCAATGCTGTACTCCCCTGGGATATGAAGCTGTGGCTTCCTGGCTCAACAAACAGGCTTATGCTCCCCAGTTTATTAAGCTCAATGTCTAAGTTCCTCTGCTCCTTTTTCCTATTAATGATGAATTAAATATCAACAGTGACACAACCACCCCCTACAATTTTATTTTTCATGTGGAATACTCAATCCTATGTGAGGTATTATATAAAGGAGGTTTGGAAACAAGTTCCCTAGCTTCCCTATACCAGACTTGCCCCCTCTTCTAGAAATCACAGTATGGCCATTGAAATGATAAATGAATTAGAGCAAAATTCTTCTCAACCAGTTTGTACCCGAATCCCTGCTTTTTCCTTTGACATTTGAATATATCCTTTGGCTCCCTAATAATAATAGCTGAAATGGGTTTTTTTATTCAACTCAATTTCATGTTCCCTTGTGTCTGGGCTGTTAGGAAAAGTAACACTGCTGGGAACTTCCAGCCAAGATGGAGGCATTGGAAGACACACTCACCTCTGTTCACAATCATAAGAAGGAATACAACTACGTCAGAATTACCTGAAAATCAGACTGTATGGAAGTCCAACAAGCAAAGACATAAAGAAGTATACACATCCATACAGGTAGGAGGGGCTGAGAGGATACAATGTGGTGGCAATGGCAGTGGTGTTGGTGGTAGCAGCAGTAAGGCAGTAGCTGTGGCCAGCCAGCAGAAAGCATAGTCACACATTATAAAAATTAGAAGGGACACCTAGGGGGCAATCCCAGCCCCAGACCTTGCAGCTCACAGCTCCAGAAAAATAAACCTTCATTGCTTCTGACTATGAAAACCAGTGGGGTTTGGGGTAGAGGAAGAAACTGCCCATTTCTCAGTGGAGTCTGTGTGTTTAGAGGGTCCCCGCAGTCCTTGAATGTTGCAAACCAAATCACTCTGGGAACCACAACCAGGGCAACAACTAGTGGGGCACCAATCCCACACAAGAAGTGGGAGAAATGCCTGGAAAGGGGGTGAGTGCTAAGCAAGTGGCATTGTTCCTTCTCAGATCCCTCCCCGACATATAGCACCACAGCAGGGTGAAACAGGTCTCTCCATGAACTGACAAATACCTAAGTCTCCACCCCTTACAACATAATAGGTGTGACAGCTCTACCTAAGACACAGAGGCAAACACAGGAGCCTATCAAGTTGAGGAGACAGAGAAGCATGGCCCAAAAGAGGGAGCAGATCAAGATGCCAGTGGGAGAACTAAGCCATAAGAAGATAGCCAACCTAGCAGACACAGAGTTTAAAATGCTTAAGATGCTCACAGACTTGACAGATATGCTTGAGTATGGCAAATGCAGAAGGGAAGAAGTGAAGGCTATGCTAAGTGAAGTGAAGGAAAATTTACATGAAATCAATGGTGAAGGAAAGGAAGCCAGGATCCAAATCAACAGTTTGGAACATAAGAGAAAAAAGAACAGTCAACCAGTATAAGGATGAAGAAGCAAGAATTAAGAAAACAAAAACAAAAACAAAAAAATGAGGAGAAACTTAGGAGCCCCTGAGACAACTTTAAATGTGTCAACATCTGAATCATAGGGGTGCCAGAAGGAGTAGAGGAAGAGCAAGCATTGAAAACTTATGTGAAAAAATAATGAAGGAAAACTTTCCTAATTTGGCAAAGGAAATAAACATACAAGTCCAGGAAGCACAGAGAATCCCAAACAAGCTAGCCAAAGAGAAGCACAATGAGACACATCATAATTAAAATGCCAAAGGTTAAAGATAAAGAGAGAAACTTAGAAGCAGAAAGAGAAAAGGAGAGTTACCGATAAAAGGAGTTCCCATAAGACCATTAGCTGATTTTTCAAAAGAAACTTTTCAGACAAGAAGGGACTGGCAAGAAGTATTCAAAGTGATGAAAAGCAAGGGCCTACAACCAAGATTACTCTGTCCAGCAAAGCTATCATTTGGAATGGAAAGGCAGATAAAGTGCTTCCCAGACAAGGTAAAGCTAAAGGAGTTCATCATCACCAAACCATTATTACATGAAATGTTAAAGGGACTTTTTTAAGAAAAAGAAGATCAAAACTATGAACATTAAAAAGACCACAAACTCACAACTATCAACAACAGAATCTAAAAAATAAAAACAGACGCAAACTAAGCAAACAACCAGAATAGGAACAGAATTATAGGTATGGGGATCATTTGGAGGGTTATCAGCTGGGAGGGGAAGGGTAGAAATGGGGAAATGGTGCAAGGATTAAGAGGCATAATTGGTAGGTACAACATAGATAGGGTGATGTTAAGAATAATACAGCAAAGAGTGAAGCCAAAGAACTTACATCATGGCCATGAGCTAAGAAGGATGGGATTGCTGGAGGGAAGGGAGTTCTTAGGTAGACGGGAGCAAAAGGAAAAAATGGGAGAACTGTAACAGCATAATCAATAAAATATATTTTAAAACAAAAAGTAACACTGCTCAATTCAAGTCATACTGAAATGGTAATTTCCAAGGCATCTTACATAGTGCTTTTGCATTGGGTGGAGGTGTGTGTTATCTGGTCCTTACCAAGTGACAATGATAAAAGTCTGGCATATTCTGTGGTAGTTTCCATGACCCACCCCCCCTTTTTTTTTTATCTAAGAAAGCTCTTGTTTGGGGCCCCCTAGAGGTTTGACTATCTGTATAGAGGCACCTGATAGCCATTGCCCCTAGGTTCTTCTAATTCCTATGTGTCAAGCACTCTCCTAATCATTCCATATGCTTTTTCTTATTTAACCCTCATAATACTCTAGATTATTATCCATATTTTAGAGATGAGGACATTGAGATTAGGTGATATGTCTCAAGCCCTTGGACCTTGTTAGTAGTGAAGCTTTGCTGTGAATTGATTTTCTTTACTCTTTCATGTGAATGTTCATGAATAATCACTGACCCATCCTTGCTCTCCCCCTCAGATCTTAGACAAACCTCTCTATATCAGTTCTACTTATCTCCAGAATTTATCTTTGCAAAAACCCATCACACCAAGGCATGTCAGTCATCTTAGTTGATCTCCTTATTCAACTAATGAAGCAAGTATTTCTAGGTACCAGCTCTATGCCCCACACAAGTTTTGACACTGAATGGGATAGGAAGCCAAAGAAGTACAGAGTCCCTTTCATAGGAAATGCAAATGGAATTGAACTTAATTAGAAAGAAAAGTAAGTCCTTCAATCACTAATCTATTGATTTGACAGTTCAGACTTAGATATATGAACAACTATTGTTGCTTTTGATGGCCCTTGTCCCTGGGTCTCCTGCTAGAAGTAGCAAAAGTTTCCTCTTCTCATTTGTGAGCTACTGACCCCTAAAGGGCCTATTCTACCCATAGTTCCCTTCAGGGTTCAATGGGTCTCAAGTTTCAATTTCCCAATTCTCCAGCATGCTCCAAGGCTTCTACAGGGATTAGGATGGCAATGGTATTTGGGGGTAATGAAAGTGCAATTTCAGAGTCAGTATAGTTTCTTATTTTTTGTTTTTTAAAGATTTGATTGACTGATTGATTGATTTTGAGAGAGAGAGAGAGGGGAAGGGAGGGGAAAAGAGAGGGAGAGAAACATCAATGTGGGAGAGAGACATGGATCAGTTGCCTCTCGCACATCCCCAACTGGGAACCTGGCCAGCAACCCAGACATGTGCCCTGACTGGAAATCCAACCAGTGACCTTTCTGTTGTTTGCAGGCTGATACTCATTCCACTGAGCCACATCAGCCAGGGCCTATTTACTTATTTTTAAAGAGATGGGGAGAGAGTAACAGAAGGAGAGAAACATTGACATGAGAGAAACAAGTGGTACCCTCATATGTGCTCTGACCAGAATCGAGCTGGTGACTCTTCACCATATCAGTTAGGGCAGAGTAATTATAGTTTCAATAGGTTTTAGAGATGAACCTGATACGTAACCACTGTACATATGATTTTTATGAAAAAAAAAATGTGCATGTTTCCCCAAAAAAAGCACTCTTGGAACTCAATCTAGTAATATTTCTTGATTACCATGTAACCAAGTTACATTCTTTATGTTTCTTAGGTACCTTAACTTACAAATCTGACCACTTCAAAGCAGATTTTTGGTATTTTTCTCTGTTTTGTACTCTCCCAGGCTGAAGTACAAGGTTCTTCCTGGTGCTAGTTCTCAATTTGAGCAAATTAGTGCCTCTAGCCACTTTAAGAGAAACAGAGCTCTCTTGTAGGGATTATTTAAGACTTTACAGCATTATTTTTCAAAGTTCTAATTAACTTTGGTTAAGTGGAATCTGCTGAAAATGTATTAGTTGAATGTAAGATGACCTACTGTGGGAACTAGTGGTACTGGGACATTTCATCCTAGAGTTCTGTGACCATGAGTTTAGCTCTAGACAAGGGAAAATCAGAACCATTTTCTCTACCCCAGCATGTAGGTCAGGCCCAGGAGCTTGATCAAACAGTTCATGACCCCGATGGAAATCAGAATATCAGAATTTCATAAAAAGCAACATAAAATCCCTAACCTCAGAGAGTAATCAGTTCATCTTATTGCTTCCTCCTCAGATTAAGAGCAATTTCAGTAGAATGAAGCCTCTGGGCACAGCACCTGCAGGAAAGGGAGAGTATTGAAATTGAATATAATCCTAAACTTGTCTTGAGGAACTTTTAAACCTCCGTCCACCTCAAATTTGTTATCTGTGATATGGGGTCATGATACCTATTTAATAAACATACTGTAAGATCACATTAGGTATGTGAAAAAGTGTTTTAGTAATTTTAAAGCAGATTTTGAAAATGTATTTTTATATTTCCTTTGTTTTTTGGCCTAGAAAGTACCCTGACCATATGATTATATTACACATTTTAAAACTATTGCTAGACTCTGGCATTGGTAAAAGAAAAAAAAAGGTGTGTAGGTGGTGGGGTGTGTGTACATGCCCATGTGCTAGGTTTTCTTCATTCCCCAGAGTCTGTGGAAGCCATCTAGTGTTCAGATGGGAAGGGACATGATAATTTTACTGACAAAATAACTGCCTATCCCAAGTTTACGTCATTCCTTTGTAAAAACAATAGCCATTTTTATTGATAATAGTTTTCAAAGACTATAGAGATTTTTTTACTGATTTAAATTGGTTAAGATTTCTTAAATTAACTCTTGCGATAACAGCTCACCTTAGATTAACTCTGTTTTAGGAGTCAAGGTAAATTCCAACCTGGAAGTAAGAATGATTTAGAACAGATGCCTTTTCCCAGTTCCACCCCAGTGGAACCCTTAGGCTGATTCTACCTCTAAAAAAAAGGTCAGGATGTGTATGGACTCAGTAAGGGTGGAGAAAGAAAAGCTGATAGTGACTCAAGACAGTTTTTGGAAAGAGGATTATGCTTCCACCCCCACAAGCCTGATGCTGGGAACTACCACTTAGGAAGATGGGGCAGATCTTGACACGAAAGCAGGTTGAAGTAGTGACCCACCCTAGAAAAGAAGCTAACTTCATTGTTAGCTTCTAGATTGCACAGTTAAAAATATAAGATCAGCAGTACACCGTGCCCAGTACACTCAAAGGCGTTAAAAATGCACATGTCTTGGTGAGTAATTTCAATTTTTGGACTCTATACTAAGGAACTAATTAAGCATATATACAAAGATTAAGCTAATAGGTAGATCATCCAAGCTGTGTTCATCATACAGAAATAATAAGAGCAACCTAAATAGCCAGCTATAAGAGTTTAAATAAATACCTTAACATACAAGATAAGGCAAATTAGGTTCATAGTTATTAATATGGAAAATAATACAATAATTAATAATAGTTTTTTGCAATAAATAATAATTTAAGAGTAAACTATTTCACATATTCACAACTGTCAACTTACTTTGCCCCACCCTGTATTATATTTAAAATAATTGTATAGATAAATATTTATAATGTGATAAGATGTCTAAAATTTACTAAGGACAAACACAGGTAACCAACCAATATGTACTCAATGATTTCATTTTTATAAAATAAATAAATATGTGAATGTAAGTATTGTTTTAAAAACTCAAAGGGTTTCTGATTCAAGGTGATAGACTGAGCACATGCATTTAAGCCTACTAAAATAATTAGTAAAGCTCTCCAAATCTTACTAAAATGATTTTAAAACACACACTCACAAAGAACACAGTTTATAAAAATGCAAAAAGAAACTCCCCCTGGCTTTACCCACAACTCAACCCTGGGTCTTGCTTCCATTTCTCCAAGAGCAAGAATGCTGAGGAATGAGACAAGAGGATGAGTAAAGGAAATTTTTCACTTTTTGTTTTATACTTTCTGCATAGTATGTATGTTTTTCTGTAACTTTCAAAATCATTGAAAGATATGCCCTGGCTGGTGTGGCTCAGTGGACTAAGCACTGGCCTGAGAATCAAAGGATTGCTGATTCAATTCCCAGTTAGGACACATGCCTCAGTTGTGGGCCAGGTCTCTGGTTGGAGGTGTGCGAGAGGCAACCTGCTGTTTCTCTCCCTCTTTTTCTCCCTCCCTTTCCCCTCTCAAAAATAAATAAATATATATATATTTAAATTACTGAAGGATATATACAAATGTGTTAATATAGCATCATCATACCATTTTTCACTGTTTCACTAGGATTCTCATTAACTTGGTAAGGGCAGAAGGCAAAGAGAAAGAATGTAGGAACAAGGGAAAGGGAGAAAAAGCAAAGAGGAGGGGAAGAATGGAGATAGAACATTTAAATGGTGTGGTGATTTCTGCCTGACCTTCCTTTCAACTAGTTTGAATTTAAGCCAAAGTAAATCTGAAAAAGATGATGTGAATGTGACCCATTTCTGATTTCAAGAGTGCTTTTCATACTTTGAGCATCTTGTTATGCAGTGTGATTCTAGTATTAACAGATCCTTTTATTTTTGTTTGTTTACATTTAAATAACATGGCTTTTAAATGCAACTACTTCATTAGGTGCTCAACTGATGATGCAACATTTTGTTTTAACTGATTGACTTAAGGTACTAACGTCCTTTGAAGGATAATTCTCATTCCTCCCTCACTGAATTGAAACATTTATTCCCAAAACTATAGAAAGCCAGTACAGAAATTAGCACTCAGTGGTGTTTTTTATTTTCTCCCCCTCTCTCTTAAGTCATATTTTCTATTTGAATAATGAGGAAGTGTTCCTCTGTAATATAGAAAACTATATTAAAAATTTTGTTAACCATATTCAGCTTTACCTGGCCAGTAGGCAGTCAAGGGCTTATTCTCTTTTCCACATGCAATGAAATTTTATGACTCAACTCTAATCATCTCCTGCTGCCCTAAATGGAGCACTTTGTGATACCACAGCATCACAATTTTGTATCTTACAAAACTCGCCCAATCCCAATCAAAGGGAAAGGGATGTGGGGGAGGTGAAGAGTGTAAAGGGAGCATAAATGGTGATGGAGACTTGACTTGCATTGGGGAACACACAATACCATATACAGATGGAGTATTATAGAATGGTACACCTGAAACCTATATAATTGTATTAACCAATGCAACCCTAATAAATCCAATAAAAAAGTAAAAGTAAACAAAGTTATTCTGAGTCAAAGGGAAATCAAAAGTAAAATAAAAGAAAATATTTAAAGAAGCAATAATAAAAATACTAAAACTATAGGAAAGTAAAACTTTACTTACAAGCAAATGTATACCTTAAACATTTTAATTACTAGAATAGAAATGAATAAGAAATAGCTATGCATTCAAAGCAAAAGTTAGAAAATGGAAAACAAAATAAATCAGCTTAAACGAATAAAAGAATTTTTTAAAGAAACAAATTGGTAAACAATTAAAATAATAAAATACAGCAAAAAAAAAAATAAAGCTTTCAAAAGTTGCATAAAACAACTTCACCCAATACTAATCTGTGTCAGATGGTCCTAATAACTAGCTCCTCAATTGTTTTTCTCCCCTTGTGTAAAATGCTTTATGAAACTTTAAGAAATTCAAATTTATATTCATCAGTAAAAACATTTTTTTCAGAATTTGAAATATACATACTTGGAAAATGCCATTTTTAGCAGAAGCATTAAAAAGACTACTACTTTATTACATAAATTAAAGTCATTCAAGAAACTGAAGGTATCATAGAAAAGAAATTCAGTTTTGCTTTTGACTGCAAAACTGAGCAATCAGGATTGGGCAGTCCCCAAAGAACAATTTCAAAATCCTGAAAGGATAATCAACCATTTATCTCAGTGGCCTGTGGGATAACCAAGTCCTTTGGCTGCTTTAGAAGTTAGAGAGTAAGAGGCAGCTAAAGGCTGCCTGATCTTTAAAGAGGCCCAACCCTGTGGAAATCTGCCCCAACTGGTAGCCTGACCAGGTTTCAGGGTTAATGGTTCCAACCTGTAGAAAGTAAGACTCCAAGACTGTATATTCTTTATGGAGGATGGATACTTGGATAGTTGCCTAATTACAAGGAATCCAGTTTGAATACCTTATTATGTGGTAAAGAACAATTTATTTAATCTCCTGGACTCCTTTATTTTTACAGATTTAAAATGGGAATCCTACTCTTTGTTCTGCAAACTAAATGAGAGGCTCCATACGGGTGTATGAGGCTGGGATTCTGAAGTATAAGAATAAGCTTTAAAGCCCTGGCTGATACGGCTCAGTTAGTTGGAGAGTTGTCCCATAAACCCAAAGGTCGTAGGTTTGATTCCCGGTCAGAGCACATACCCAGGGCGCGTCCCAGAAGGCAACCAATGGATATTTCTCTTCTCTCTCTCTCTCTCTCACACCCCCTCCCCAGTGGGGGGGGGCGGGGGGAGGAAGTCCTCGGGTGAAGAATAAAAAAGAAGCATCTTTAAAATGTTTATTAAGAAAAAAGGATAAAGCATGCCAGGTATAGCAGAGTTGTTGGGCCTTTTAAGCTTGGGACACAGACAAGCAGTTCCTGATGAGCCCAGTGGGCAACCTGGAAACACTTTTCATGTTCCCTTTTAGCATTTTGCACCTTGTTTACTTGTTCAATTAATGCCCTGGCAACAAGAATTGCATTTTTCTTGAGTGGAATCCATCTCTAAGAAAACACACACCTGGGAGCTGTCAACAACAATTTGCTGGCCAAGTTAGAGTGAGTCCATTGACAGGGTTGGCATGGAGCCTTAATCCCTCCTCAGTGCTCTGAAAAGCCAAGGACCCAGCAGAACACCTGTCAGGGAAGTTCATATGAACCCCACTCTGCCTGCCCACCTGCAGTCAGCCAGGCATGGTGGCTGCCTCCCCTGTCACGTGACAGGATGGGAGCCGGTGCTTTACAGCCACTTCAGCTAAAACCGTATTTGGGGAAATCTCAAACTACAAGTCCACATATAAATCCTGAAAATCCTTTCTGAGACAGTCTGTCCTCAGACCCACTAAAGATGCCTGACAACACCCCAACTGGGGCCTCTTTGTTCATCATCTCCAAGACCTTGGACTTGCTGTTAAGCCATTTACCTGATACCCACCTGCACCCCCAAACTCACCAATATTTTCTAGGATATTTTGTCCATTGCACCATTTTACCTATACCTCTTAGGTATGCTAAATTTTCCTCCTATTTATAACCGTGCTCAGCAACTCCAATGCCATTCTGAGATTATTCTCATGCCCGCACCCAGCAAGCCTGCTAGGTTGGGCCCACCCTGGATCTCCACATCACCCTCCCCCACTCCTCCATACCCCACTATCTTCTTTGTTGGGTCAGCGCCCCTTTGCAGAAGGCCAAAGTGTAAACCCTATTAATCTGTAGCACTCTTTTTGGCCCTTGATCACATATGACAGACCTCAGGCATGTCCCTTAGAGTCTACAATATTCAATAATAAAGGAGATTCTAATGGCATATTTTCTGCTCTTCCTGCTTTTCTGTTATTGTTGTTGTGTGTCTAGTTTACTTAACTTAATGTGTTTTTAAGGTTTTAAGGTTTTAAACTTTAAGGTACATGAATAACTTAACATGTATTCTAGCGTGTACCAGAATTCCATTTTTCCCCCTCCTGCTTCTTAATTCCTCTTTATTTCCCTACTTCTTAGGTAGGCAGTGAATAAGGTACCAAACTGATCTAGTGAGGATGAACTAGATGTGCTTAGGTTACGAACCTTAGCCTCAATAGGGAGGAATTGGAATTCTGACCTACCAGTCCAACCATGATATCTAATTTTAAGTTTTAAACATCTAAAATAAGAACACCTATGAAAATACCAGCCTTCTTGTGAGAGTGAGATAAAATGAAGTAATAGATATAAAAGCGCTCTGCCAACTATTTAAAACAAATAAACCCTGTTAGCAATTATCACAATGGTTCTTTGCCAAGGCAAACAGCCAAGACATTGAGTAGAAAAGTCAATGCATCACCCACCTTCTGCCTCCTTCTTCCTGGCCCCACCCCTAATATCCCAATGCTCACAGCCTTCTATCAGACCCAGATCTCCCACTTCCTTCCTCGCCCTCTGCTTCCTCATAGCCTTCAGCACCGGTGGAAACTTCTCAATTAGCTTTGATCTCATTATCAGATTATAGAAATTCACAATAAGGCATGAATAAGGATTAATTCTTCTGGAATATATTTACGTTTTAAATAAGTTTGTTCATCAGAATTCTACATATATGTAAATTGATGGAATGAACTGTAGAGAAAAATGGGAAACTTTTAAAATGTAGGTTAGGCTTATTTTTCAGATTTTAAACTAATACCTATAATAGCTGGCAGAAATGCATTTATTTTTTCACCAAAATATATGTACAGGAATATTCATAGGCACATTATTTGTAGTGCATCCAAACCAGAAACAATCTGAATGCCCATGAGCAGTAGAATAGATAAATTATAATCTATTCAGATGGTGGAATACTGCACAACAATATGAATGAATGAACTAAAACTTTATGCAACAACCTGGATGAATCTCACCAGCATAATGATGAACAAAGGAAGCCAAGCACAATAAGTACACACAGTAAGCCTCCATTTATAGGTTAAAAATCAGATAAGATGAATCTCTGATGTTAGAAATCAGGATAGTGTTACCTATTTGATGGGGAGGCACATGGGCAACTTCTGGGTTTGTAATAATGTGTTTCATGATCAGAGGCCTAGTTACATAGGTGTATTGATTTTGTGAAAATTCACAGAACTATAAACTTATGTATTCATGCATACTATATTTAAATTTAAATTCAAGTATGCATGCATATTGTACTTAAGTTTGCTAAAAAATTAGCAGCACATGTTTATAGTAGAAAATATATAGTGTTAAAGGATAACTCTCAAAAAAGGTCAAATTATGACTGATTTAAATAACAAGTGAAAACATATCAAAGACTTTATTTAACTCATTAATTAATGATGGAACCAGTAAAATGTTATAGCCATTTCAAATGGATTTGATTTATGGAGATCTATATTATCTACCAGACAAAATTCACTTGCATTGCATTAATAGAAAGTGTTTATATAGCTATGGACAGGAACCATTTGCATTACTATCAATTTTCTAAACATTAACCTATCTCTACAGAGTTTTAAAACAGCCTTGCCAAAGACAATGAAAGGAGAAATACCAGGATAGACAAACTAAATTTTACCCACTAAATTTCAAAGACTTTCTTACACCAGAATAAAATCAAAACACCTTGCACTCCTATTCAGGCATAATCTACATATACACATTTGTGCCATATTTTTAAAAAGAATTTATTAATTATTTTTCAGAGAAAGGGGAAGGGAGACAGGCAGAGAGGGAGAGAAATATCAACATATGGTTGCCTTTCACCTGCCTCCAGTTACAGACCTGGCTGGAGACCTGGTTATGTTCCCTGGCTGGGAATCAAACCAGCAACCTTTGGGTTCACAGGTCAGTGCCTTATCCACTGTGCTACCAGCAAAAAAAAAACAAAAAAAAAACCTTTCCTTTTTTCCTCTACAGATGCTCCTTGAAGGCAAAAACAGTGGAAACACTGTTTCCATATTGAGTACAGATTTTTCCTTGTTCCAGAAAGTATTTGTTCACATTTCTGATTACTTCCTTAGCATACTTTGTTAGAAGGAAAAGTACTGAGAAGGATCAAAAGATAGGACTATTCTAAGACTTGATGCATATTGCCAAATATTATAAGAATATTTTGGAGTACATAGTTGAATTGGGTAAAGGGAGGAAGGCAAAACTTTTCTAGGTTACTAGCATACTCGAGGAATTACTCCTGCCCATGAGACTTCAGGAGTAAAATGCATGTTTATAATCTTGCAGGTACTGACTATCTGCCTTCTGTTTCTCCTTTGCTTTTGGACTTCACTAAGATGGAGTACAAACTTAGTCATTGCTAAGGAAAAAGTGTGGATTGGCACAGCATATCACAAAAACCCCTAGTTCAAATACAAATCCAAGACTAGTAGAGGTCTCTCTGCACTGATGGCTTCATCTGTTAGGTTATAAATCCCTTGAGGGATTTTCCAGAACAGAACTGCAACACCACTTCCTCCACAGGACTTCCTGTGTTCACACATATTTTCTGATCCATTTTGCCAGGCTAGATTTTAAATTCTATAAGCTACATGTGTCTAACCAAGACTTCAATTATTCAATAGTGTTTATCAATTTCCTCCTGAGTGCCTGGCACTCTAGTATGTTTCTGCCCTGTGAGTCCAGAAAGTATGATTACCATATAATCCATAAAATATACATACATAGATATGTAATGAACATCATGCATTATAATGTCAAACTATTTACTGTTTCATTGCATTTGTTGATTGTTACCTCGCAGATAAGATGCTCCTTGAAGACAGGGGTTATGTCTTGGCTTCTCTGGCATCTTCCAAGGTTCTGTGCCCTTAATAGGCACCCAGTAGAGATCAGCTGAATTGAAGACATCGATGCCTCGTGCCTGCATGGACCAAGCAAGCTATTCCTTCCAGTTCCTCAAACTACTCATAGAGTCTCGGTGAGAGTAAGTAAATAAATGCTTAGGAAATGTGAAGGAACCTATTAAATAAGTGATCACTTTACATTTTATTTCTTTGCCAATAGGTGGCACCATCAATTTTGAAATTATATTTTATATTGTTATAAAAATCTAAGCATGGAATTCATTCAATGAATATTTATTGGGCCCTGACTGGAGTGGCTCATTTGGTTGGGCATCGTTCTACACAGTTCGATTCCTGGTCAGGGTACAGGCCTGGGTTGCAAGTTCAGTCCTGGTCAGAGCGCTTACAAGAGGCAAGTAACCAATTAATGTTTCTCGCGTACACCAATATTTCTGCCCCTCTCTTTCTCCCTCCCTTTCCCTCTCTCTAAAAATAAATAAGTAAAATATGTTATAATAAATAAATATTTATTGGGCACCTTCTTTGTGGAAGCTGCTCAGCCAGCCACCACTAAAGAGTAAAAATAAGGGGTAATGGGGAGTAGTGGAGTATGATAAATGTAATACAACAATAAAATTTTTTTAAGTAAAAATTGAAGTTCTTCAGATATGCTTTATCATACTTCCTCTTCCAGTAATGCCCTAAAGGACATTCCACTCTCATCCTTGTTTTATAAAATAACATCTGAATCTTCAGTAACAACTCAAAAACAATAGTTTTACGTGTGTGTGTGTGCATGCACCTCTGTGTTTTCCAACCCAACCTAATATCTTATTTAAAAGCAGGGGAGGGTATGCAAAGTTAAATAAAAATCAAACCCCAAAAATCTGGATGTCTTTTTAGTTAATACAAGTTACCACTTCTCAGTGAAAAGGCCTTTCTTTCCCTTTGGAAATAACAGAAGTGTGATTCAGGCATACCAGTATTATTTCTACATCCTTCAAGGCTGCACAGTCCATCTGGAGATAATAAAAGGTCCATTCCTCTGTGTTTATTTCATAAAGTTTATTCTCTGGAATGACCTGAGGTTACAAACTGCAGAGTACTCGCCAGCTGAAGAAGGCTGCCCCCTGAATGCTACTCTGGAAGCCTTTAGTCCCCAGGAGAACCTGGCTAAAGTCTCCTTAGAGCAGGAGGAGGCCCCTCCTGAAAACATTGCCTTCTACAGAAGCTGAGAGCAGAAAAGAAGCAAAAAGAAAGAAACAGAGAGGGGGAACAATGGGGAAAAGGAACCATAGTATTTGTGTCAAATGCCATAGAATAATCACTAACTTACCCACCTATGGAGGAGAGAAAGGGAACTTCTGACGAGCTTTACTGAGCTCCTTTAAAGTGTAATGAATAGCATTATGTAGTTCGGAAGCTAAAGCATGGAGCACACAGGATTTTTGCCTTCTAGGAGCTCCTTGTCTAGTGTCTTGTGTAATGTGGTCTCCAGGGCTCTGTTTGGGTGAACCCTGGCTTCACCATTTAAGCATTCTTGGGTAAGTTATTTTATTTAAACTTTTCTTGCCTCAGTTTCCTAACCTGCAAAATGGGGATCATAGTAGTTACTTCACAGAGTCATTAGGAGGATTATGTGAAAATAGCATTAAGATTTTAACAAAGAATGTCTATTGTCATTAGAACAGACTGACACACAAAGGAAACTGTGGTGTTGTGGGGGAGAGAGGTGTAGGGAAGGAGCTATGAAAACGCAGAGGCTGGAGCAACAGTGAGGGGGCAGAGCAAAGCATTCATTGATGGCTTTGTGAAAGTGGCATTGTAATTGAGTTTTAAAGAATAAGTAGGATTTGAAAATGCAAAGCTGGGTGAATGGAGAGTATTCCAGGAAGATGGACAAAGATGATGGAAAAGGAGGTGAGAAGGTATGGAGTGTTTGCAGCACAAATCATAATTCAGTTTTGCTGGTGTGAAGGGCACAGGAAGGGAAATGAATGGTGAACATTTTACTGTAACAATAGATGGGAGAGCTGTGTGCAGGGCACATATCAGGTAATGGGGTTTGGAAGCCGCTGGAGGTGTCTGAGCAGGAAAGTGGTGTGCTCACAACCATGCTCTCATGACCCAGTTAGTAACCCTGTGTGACACGCATTTGAAGGAAGAGAGATGGACAGGAGGGCAGCAGCTGCCAATAGGCTGATGCATTTATGCGGCGAGACTAACAAAGGCGAAGGCAATGGGAACTGAGAGAGAAAAGAGATATGGGATACTGGGGTGTATAGGTGGGGCGTATAGCACATGGGAGACAAGACGAAGGAATCTCTGCCTTGGGTGAGTGAGAAGATAAGCAAGGCTCAAATAGGCCTGGCATTGGGGGTAACTCAGTGAGTTCATCTGTTGATTTACAATCAGGCAGTGGTGCCCAGGAGAGTCAGCTAGGAATATGGGCCTTGAGAGGAAAGCTCAGGGTCACACAGATTTTCAGATTCCTGAGGTATGACAGTGGATGGAAAAACAGGAAATTGAATGAAATTACCTAGAGAGAGCAGAGAGAGGGGCAAAAGATGACCAAGAATAAGACCTGGGGGTACATTCCTGGTGGGGACAGTGAGAAGGAGCAGTCCGAGGAGAAACAGCCACACGGTGGAAAAGCCCAGAAGAGCAGCAGATGCAGAAGAAAGAAACAATTTCACTGCTAAGGAGAAACTGAGAACAAAGATGAGGGGGAAGGATCTTTAGGCGTTTAGATTTGTCAGACCAATGGTCACTGGTGATCTTTAAAAGAGCAATTTTATTGGAATGAAGACACAAGAAGCTGGACTGTGGAGCAGGATAGAAAGAGACCAATTTCTGGATTCCAGCCCCAGCTTTCCTACTTAATCACCTCAGGCAAGTGACTAGGCACGAAAAAAAAATGTGACAGACTTTCACACTCTCTTGTAAAGCATAAAAATCCCCTCTCCTCCTCTGTGGTTTTTAGAAGTTCTCAAAATACATTTTAAATAAAATAAAGCAGCCCTTTCCCCGCTCCCTGCAGGTGAGAATCTCTGATGACTTCAGTGTGATGAAAGTTGCTCAAGCTCAGAGAGGAGCAAGTATGGACGGAGACAGTGACTTGGCAGCACAACCAATTTATCAAATGTCACCATCACCTTGAGAGCCTGTGGGCAGGAGCAAAGAACTTAGATGGCATGTCCCATCCAGAGTTGGGATCAGTGGGATAGGCTGCACAGGGCAGGGATGACGGAACCAGAAATGTTAGGGCAGTGTTGCTAAAATGTCTTCATTTGAAGCCCAGGCTCTGAAATCACCTTGCAACCTTGTACAGTGCTCCCTCTTACCTGCTGTTTCACTTTCCGCTGTTTTCAGTTATGTGAAGCCATTTGTGGTCTGAAAATACTAAATGGAAATTCAGAAATAACAATTTGTAACTTTAAATTGCACACCATTCTGCTCCATCCCACCCATCCAGAGTATTCACGCTGTATACGAAGTCTGTCTAGAAAAAGCCCAGCCATTGTTAATATAACAATGGTTTGCACTACGTTGATATAACCTGGCACCCAAGGAGAGTGGACTGGAATGCACATACATGAATTATTACGACTTCACTGTACCAGTCACTAGCGACTGTAGATGCCATTGAGTGAGCATGTGTACTGTGTGGCCATCTCATTCAAAATGACTGAGAGATTAGAGCGAAGAATCTGCATCAAATTTTGTGTTAAGCTTGAACATTTCTCTGTGGGGACTATTTGGATAATTCAGAAGGCCGCAGCTATGGGCAACTGGTAATTGGCAGCTTCACAACAATGGGCCCACTCATGCATCACGTTTTGTGCAGAGTTCTTTGGTGAAACATCAAATCACCCAGGTGACTCAGTCCCCTGCTGCCCAGATTTGGTGCCCTGTGACCTCTGGCTTTTCCCAAAAAGCCTTTGAAAAGCCTTCACCTTTGAACAGGAAGAGATTTCAGACCATCGATGAGATTCAGGAAAATATGACGGGGCAGCTGATAGTGATTGGGAGAACTGTGTAAGTTCCTAAGGTGCCTACGTTGAAGGGGGCTAGGGCATCATTGTCCTATCTACAATGTCTCTTGTGTCGTGTATCTTCTTCAATAAACCTCTCTACTTTTCATATTACATGGCTGGATACCTTCTGGACGAACCTAGTACACTACCTCACCCCTTGTCACTTAGTAGCAATCTGTGTGTTATCAGAGCACCTGACCAGTTATCAAAGCGCTAGTGTGAGAAACTTACTTTACTTACTGATGGCCCTGAAGCACAAGAGTAGTGGCATTAGTAATTTGGAGAAGCCAATGATAAGCGCTAAGGGGCTTTCTTTAAGTGAAAGGGTGGAAGTTCTCAGCCTAAAAAGGAAAGAAAAAATTTCTGAGGAAAAAAAAGAGAAATAAACGTCAGTTTGGCTGCTGTCCCTCAAACTAACAAAGTTACAAACCACAGTGAGTGATTAAATTTGTGGATGGAAGACAGCAGAAAGCTAGTTCTGATTGATGGCAACATGTTGTGCCAGGAAGCACTGAGCCTGCAGGAAGACTTCAGCAAGGGATCCCCTGAAATGAGTGACGCTGAGTCATTTGCTGTAAGTAAGGGGTGGTGGCACAGAGTTAGGAATAGTTGGGGACTGAAAAATATAAAAGTACTGAAAAGAGAGAGACCACATTTCATAACTTTTATTACAGTATACTGTTATAATTGCTCTACCTTATTATTAGTTATTGTTGTTCATCTTTTACTGTGTCTAATTTATAAATTATACTTTATTATAGGTAAATGTATAGGAAAAAACATAATATATTTAGGGTTCAGTACTATCTGAGGTTTCAGGCATTTGCTGGGGGCCTTATCCCCCACAGGCAAGCGAGGACTATTGTATTAGCTTTATAGAGCTGCCATTAATGAAGAGCCATGAACTCAGTGGCTAAAGGCGTTAGAAGTTGATATAACTCCAGTTCTGGAGGCTAGAGCCCAAAAGCAGGCTGCTGGCTCCTTCTGAGGACTGTGTGGATAGATCTGTTCCATGTCTCTTTCATGGCTGCCAGCATTCCTAGCGATTCCTTGGTCTGCGGCTGCATCACTCCAATCTCTGCCTCCATTTGCACGCGGCATTCCCCCTGTGTCTCTGTATCTTCACAGCCTTTTCTTTAAGGACACCAGTGACATTGGATTAAGGGCCCATCTTGCTCCAGTCTAACCTCATCTTTACTGATCTGGCATTACCCTCTTCACAAATAAGGTCACATTCAGAGGTTCTGGGAGTTAGGACTTGAACATATCTTTTATTTCTGAACACTAGGGAATGGTGGAGCTGCTTTTGGCCTCAAACAGGTCTTCATTTGGGCTGACTATATTAGTTCATACAGATTTAATGACACCTCTACCTTTAGAACATAGTTTTTTTTTTTTACTCATGAGGAATTGACCTGGATATGTGAGTTAGGTGCCTGACGGACCTAGTCCTCTGCAGTGACCTGGAGTGCTAATCTGGTTGGAAGTGGAAGTCAAGGGGAATTTTCCTGCAGCCATGTTTGATGGCAAGCCCATTATGTTCACGTGGTTCGTCACTGGGAGAACCTGGGCTTAGAAAAGTGGAAAAGCATGAGGCCAGACCTCCAACCAATCCTTGAATTTCCATTGGTCTCTAGCTTATTCTTTCATCTTGCTGACCTTTCAAGATCTATTGTAATGCATTAACCCAAATATGTTAGTTTTAAGTGGAACAGAGACTACATGATTTGCATGCTTTCAGACTCAATTGCTGGCTCCAAGCACATCAAGAGTAAGGGCGGTGTGAGTGGACTTTTCTAGCACAGGAGTTCAAGCATTTTAGGGCAGCCTACAGCAGCAGCAGTGGCAATGTGTTGTTATTTGTGCGCAGTTTCTTGTCCTCTCTTCCAAGTGTTGCTGCCCTTGGAAGAGGGGATAAGAAACTGCACAAATATAATAACACACCTGTGTTACAGCACAGATTTGACAACTCACCAGAAACAACAAGATATAAATTAAATTATGTACAGTAGAATGATTGCTTCTAGAGAGAGAGCAGAATAGGTAGGGGCACAAATAAAATGAGGTACTAGATAGACAAGAAGCTAGATAGATAAAACCAAAAAGGGGCCTTGCAGAGACCAAGGAGGAGAGGGTACTATAGACTAAAGAGTGTGATTAATACAACCTCCTCCACCTGAAGTTTTAAAAAAACAAGAGGCGGCTCTCTCAGCAGAGCGACCCATGCCTCCCAGCCACGCCCCCGCCCCGGCAGGCAGTGTCCTGGTCTCTCTTGTTCCCAAGCTCCAAGGGCCCTGCTTTTGTCTTTGTAATTGTTTCCTGAGCCCATTTCTTCTCTGACTCACTTCCACTTTTGTGACTTTCTAAATAGACATTCTCTTATAGTTTGAAAAGTTTTTTAAGATAATAAAATAATTTTTAAAATTTAAAATTTAAAACCAACAACAACAGCCAGAATATCCGGGTCAGAACTGTGAACCCACTGCTCACTAACTTTTTTCAAGTTAACTGACCTCTCCCTCGTTCATCATCTGTACAATGGAGGTAATAGTAGTACCCACCTCATGGGACTGTGAGACTGAAATAAATCCGAATGTGTAAAGTGCTTAGAAGAGCAGCTGGAACAGAGTGAACACTCAACCCCAGGGTCATGAGAATTAAGTAAAATAATCCCTATGAAATGCCAAGCACAGCGAGCTGATACAGGGTGTTCAGCTGAGGTTAATTAGCCACTGTTGTCACAGTCATCATCATCACCATCAACATCTTTTCTTTACACAGCCAACACCATTCCTTTAGTTCGACTTGGAGACTCTTGCACAATGGAAAGACAATGCTTTCTCTTATACTAATTCCACCTCCATCGTTTCCTTTTGTGTAATCTTAGGCAAGCCACTTTTCTTTCTGCTTTAGTTTCCCCAGGTAAGCCTCTGTTGTCAGCATTAAATCTCACTCTTGACACATCACTTCTTGGAGGGCTAAGTGTTAGAACCCCACAATCAACCTCTGTTAGTTATCATCTAGGGCCCAAAGCAAAGGCAAGGACCTCAGCTCCAGGGACTAGTCCCAGTGAAGGTGCCAGGCCCCTTAGGCCTGCCATGCCTGTACCACAAGCCCCATCAGTGCAGCCGAAGTGTGGGGTCACTGGGAATCATTGTGCCACATGGAAGCAGAGGCCCAAACCAAAGTGGGATCATCTGGGCAGCCAGCCCACCATAGTTTCAGGGGTTCTACTTGTCTAGTTTTCTTTTTTTGTTTTCTGTTTTGTGTCAGTCACCCAGGACTTGCTTTGTGTCTGGTGTTGTACTGTGGCATATGTTTTTTCTTATTTAGTCCTCATAACAACCTGGTGGGGAAAAAAATTGCTATTCTCACCATTTTATGGACAAGAAAACCGAGGCACAGGGAGGTTGAATATAAATTGCCCCAGGTCACATACCAGTGAGGGGCAAAGTCACTAGCTGACTTTAAGCAGCCTGGCAGCAGAACCCTTGCTGCCATTCTGCCTCTTAGAAATCCCCAGGGAGTTTGACAGCTCAGGTCAAAATGGAAATTGGACATCATCTTGATCCAACAATTGCATCTTAATGACTTTATCTGATAGATGTTTGTCTTGCTGTTTAAATGCTTACAATAGCAAAAGGAAAAAATAAAATAAAATAAACACCCATTTATACCAGACTGGTTAAACAACTTATGCCACATAGTTGCAATGGGGTCATGCAGACTCATGAAAAAGAATAATACAAGTTTGTATTCATGTGAACCGCAAATAGTCTTAAGTAAAAAACATAGTCTTAAGATGAAGCCTTAAATAAAAAGAACCAGTTCTCTCAGCTGTATGTGTGTGTGTGTGTGTGTGTGTGTGTGTGTATTTTTTAAGATTGCAAGGCTCTGGCTGGTGGTACAGTGGATAAGGTGCCAGCCTGCGAACCCAAAGGTCACTGGTTTGATTCCCAGCCAGGGCACATAACCAGGTTGCAAGCCAGGTTGCAAGCCAGATGCATAGCTGGAGGCAGGTGAAAGGCAACCATACATTGATGCCTCTCTCCCTCTCTACCTCTCTCTAAAAATAATGAATGAAATCTTGGAAAAGAAAAAAAAATTATTGCAAAGCATTATGTAGCATGCTATCACACTATATACTCCTCCACAGGGAATAAAAATCTAGAATACCCCTCCCTGCCACTATCCTATCCCCATCCATTAAGTGTTTAAGGATGCTGAGGATCTCCTAGACCAGCGGTTCTCAAAACGTGGCCTCCAGACCAGCAGCAACATTACCACCTGAGAATTGTTAGACATGCACATTCTTAGGCCCTATCCCAGACCTAATGAATCACAAACTGTAGAGGTGGAACCTAGAGATCTGCACTTTCATGAGCCCTCCATGTGATTCTGATGCATGTTAAAATGTGAGAACCACAGTCCTGGGCCAATGTCTTCACTTAAGAAACATTTAAAAATGATGCTCGCATCTCACCCCACCCCAGAGATTCTAATGGAATTGTCTCAGGATGTGACCTGAGCATGGTTTCCACAGATGATCGAGACCATTGTGACCTAGACCTGTGGAAGCACTTGCACCTGGGAATAGCTAATGGCACACTGTGGCATCACACCCAACTACAAGGGCTGGCAAATATGTGAGAGCACCATGACTTCCCCTTCCTCAAAAGCAGCCTCTGACCCAGGAGGCCGAGCCATGGGTAGGTGGTGCTATTTGACTAAGTAGGCGGAGCTTATTAGGTTGAGCCCTTTAATAACATTGCTTACTTTAAGCCTCTAAAATCAGTTTCAGTAAATGGTTGAGAAGAGGCAGGAGAGAAAACATAAAATAATTTAATAGAAAAAACTGATGTCTATAAATGTCATAGTAAAAGCATAGTGTTACCAACTCTCTATTTCTTGGGCTTATATATTTCATATTGAAGATTACATCATGTCTCATAGCACGTCTCCAGCACAGCGGGGGTTCAGTCAGCATTTGTCTAATAAATGAATCCACTAATTAATAAGTGAATGAGTGGATGTCATTGAAGGAGAATTCTGTCTTTAGCATCCACTTTACAGCTTACTTTCTATGCTGCTCTTAGAGTGGCGTCAGGGGACAGTGGTCCCTTAATAATTAATTCTGCTAGGATCAGGTGTGAGAGTTGAATGTTACTTGAGGGACTATAAACCCAGGTGAGGGCAGGAAGGGGTAGTTATTAGAGCTGGCAACCAAATATTTCCAGGTCTCTTCCCTTGGATATAGTTGGGATGACACATCCCCACTTCTTGAAGTTCTCTGTGGCCATCTGACTGATTTGAGTCACTGAACTGAGAACAAGTATTGTGTTTTGCTTCAAAACAGAGGCTGTAGGAGCCAGTGTGTGATTTGTCCCACTTCTCTGTAGTGTGACCAACCTCCCTAGTTTGCCTGAGATGGAGGAGTCTCCCAAGGTGCAGAGTTTTCAGGCTAAAATTAGGACAGTTCCAGGCATCACCATTTCAGGTAGCGATCTTTCCATCAGCTGGGATCCAGAAGTGAAAGGAATTTGAAGCAGATCCCTATGCTCCAAGGAGACTCAGAGCATTGAAATGTAACCTGCCTGTGTCCACACCACAAGGAAGATCAGAGATGGGCTCTAGACCACATCTGTCTGACTTCACAGCCCATAATCAGGCACCACACAACCAGGTGTAAGTCTTTATTGTAGGTATCTTTTTTTGTTTTGTTTTGACATTTTTTAAATATTTTATTTATTTATTTTTAGAGAGAGGGGAAGGGAGGGGGAAAGACTGGGAGAGAAACATCAATGATGTGCAAGAGATACATTGATCAGTGGCCTCTCACACATCCCAAGCTAAAGACCAGGCCCACATCACAGGCATGTGCCCTGACTGGGAATTGAATCAGCGACCTTTGGGTTTGCAGGATGGTGCTCAAGCCACTGAGTCACACTAACCAGGGCACAGGTATCTTTTTGTTTTGTTTGTTTTTGTTTTTGTTTTTGTTTTCAACCTTGGAAACTCTGACCCACAAAGGTAGGTGAAAACACCACTTTCCTGTATTAATTGAATGATGTTCATTTCACAAACATTATTGTGACCTACGGTGTTAAAGGTCCTGTGTCTAGGTATTATGGGCTACACAAAGGTAAAGAAATGGTATGATTTCTTTCCTCAAAAAACATATTATGTGGAGGAGAGATAGACATGTACTTGCTAAATATCACAGGGCAGAAGCTGATAAATTTATTAAAATATTTTATATACCTTTCTGTATTTGACAAATTTACTATAATAAGCACATAGTGGTACTGTTATTTCAAAAACATTTATCTTAGAAAGCAACAATTAGAAACAGTTAAAATATCTTTATTCTTCAAGTTACTGATTCTCAGAATAATAGTATCTTTTTCTGAAGGTCAGAACCATTTATTCAAAGTATAGTTGCACTTAACTGGCCTTAGGTAGGAGAGAAGCTTGAAGATTTTATTCAGTGTTGCTGACAGATTTCCCACTGTATTCATGTGTCTTCCTTTGCCCTGAGCTACCAGTGGCTCAAGTCTGCATGCCCACTGGCCAGGATTCTCTACCATGGATCAAGGCCAAGGCCAGCTAACTGATCCAAAGGAGGTAGTTCTTGTGAAGGAAATAATGATCAGCCTTCCCTCCACAGAGGGGATGGTGACCAGGCATGCCACAGAGGAAATTTGAAACCCAGGGCATGGATGACAACAGGGCTTTCTTGCCAGCCCCAGACAAAGAAAGTGTGGTTTCTAGGGAAAGCCTCACTGTCCAGCTCTCTGCAGTTGGGCCTCTCTGCAGTTGGGCAGCCTCCACTGGTGCAGTGAGGTTTTGGTCTCTGAGCACAGTACCTAGAACCAGCTGCTCTGGTGGCTTGGACAGAAGTTAGGCTGCAAATATGTGCACATTGAAACTGTTTAAGGAGCAGAGGTAGCAATAAGCAAACCTGCATAATGCACTGCTTTGAGATGTTTTGTAATAGTGGAGCTCCCTACAGTATGGGTTTCCTCATTGCCTCCATCCAAGAGCATCCCCTGGGTCCTCCCTGGTAGATTGCTGAGAGTCCTTGGAGGGTTTGAGCCGGGGAGGGAGGGGCTGTCCCCCAACTGAGAGAGACAATCCTGCCAGGTAAAACCTCAGCAGCTGCTGGGAGGTAGTGAGCACAGAGGGCCTGGGCCTGTCAATTCCATGTGAGAGATTTTGCCCAGGTTTATAAGTAAATGTAATTCCACTGAGCAAGCCATAGACTTGAATGTCATCATAACTTGTGCTTGTGACATCTTTGCCCAAGAACAACACAAATTGAACATTTATGTTCTTCATACTTTGGAAGGAAAGATGTAGGCTGAGCCACTTCTTCACATTTTGAGACGTCTCATAAGAAACATATACATACATGATATGCATATATATGTATAAAATGTTATAATATGTCAGCCTACTAAAACGTTATCCTACTAAGCTAGTCAGGATGAACTAAGCAACACATTAACCCCCAAATATTAATATTAATGACTCAATATGACTTAAGCTTACATCTTGCCTCGCAATCCGCTGTAAGTAGGGGGTTCTCCTAAACAACTTCTCCAAAAGGCTCCTTTCATCTTAAAATGCCATCAGCTTCAACATTTGGCCTTAACAGGTGCCACAGAGGGTGAAGAGAGCACAGTACATAAAAGACCACACAGGAGGATTTGTGGCTAGACCTACAAGGACTGCCTAGTACTTCTGCCACTTCCCACCTACAGAACCTGGTCAGATGGCCCCCTCCTAACTGCAGGGTAGGCAGAAAGATGTTGCCTTTTGTGTGTCAGGAAGAGAAAATAACTGAATGAGTATCTATCCAACCTCTCCTCCAAGTTCATACAAGTTGGAATTATTGCACAGTATTTTTCTTCTAATTATGCTTTGCATTTGATACTATTTTGTCTGCTTCCGTGCCTCGCACTGTGTTCAACGACACTGACATGCAGCATCCCAGTTCTCAGAACAGCACTATGAGTTGTCAGGATAGGTATTTTTATACACATTTATAGATCAAGGACCCTGAGCCCCAGCGTAGTCACGTGACCTATCCAGAGTCACATATTATTTAAGTGACAGCTCTCTTAGCTTAGTGGTCTGTCCATTATAGTGGTCCATTATAGTAGCACACTGCCTTCCCCAGTTCAACCAAAATTAGGCACAGATCTCAGTATACAAGCTCAGGTATGCAAAAAAGTATATCTTTATTCCACTATAAATCAACCTAATCTATCTTTTAAGCCCTGGCTCTGTGTTGAAAGATGTCAGCAGTGACTCCCATCATTTTGGCCCCCACCTTTGAGGGTGGACCTATGTTTAGGGTGGGACTATGTGAAGTGCAAGGTTACTGCCAAGGTATTGGGAGATCCATTTGTTTTTTAAGTCAGCTCTTTGAGAAGGCACCAACCAAGATGTCTATAGTTCCTTTTAATCTTCCTTTACTACACGGATACATCTGTGCCTGCTTTCTGTTCACATGGCCCCTCTGTGTCCAGCAGATCCCTGCTACTTTGGGGCCACTACAGGGTCTGGAAAGTTCTGTAGGCCCACACCACATAGCCATCCTTCTCCCCAGACTTGCTGCAGTACTGAGGCAGAGGGTTGGATGAGAGGAGGACCCACGCATGCCTTTACTTTTAGGTTTCATCCATCTCTCCTCTGACTCCGGTGGAGGCAAGCGTTTCTAGTCTCCCAGGGAAGACCCCTCTCTGCAGACCTTTTTCTTCCAACTACTCTAAATCCTCTCCCATCCTCTGGGGCTTTCATAGCAGAAAACACAACTAACAGAAGATTTTTTTGTTCTTATGTTGTTTTTTATTATTTATTTTTTACAATTTATTCAAAGAAAGGGGAAGGGAGTGAGAGAGGCAGAGAAACATTTATCAGTTGCCTCTCACACATTCACCACAATTCAGGCATGTGCCCTGACTGGGAATCTGAACCAGTGACCTTTTGGTTCATAGGCCAGTGCTCAATCCACTGAGACACAGCAGCCAGGGCTCATTTTGGTTTTTCTCCTTTCATCTCATTCCCCCACCTGAGGCAAAAAGACAAAGGCCTGCTGTCCATGGTACAGAGCTGGGGAAAGGAGAATACCTAGGAAAAAACTATTTCTTGATCACATGTGTTATCACATTTAGCTTCATCAAATCTTTGTGAAGTATCTATCATTTCCTTGAAACTAACAGTGAGGGGAAGAGGCATTGATGGGAGTTTTTACTTTTGGGAACTAATAAATGAAGATCCCTCCTGCCTGACTGGTGTTTAAATGTACCATCCTCCCTCCCCAACCTCACCCTCACCTACTATGGCTCCATCCACCATGGTTTGATCTTACAAACTGGGGGATCGAGTTTTCACTCAAGAACTGGGGACCTGGTCTGCTCAGAGGAAGACCCCCAGCTGTGAAAGTCTGTCCACACATGATTTACTAGTTTTCTAAGTATGGAAAGCTGGTTTATTTTGAAATGCATTTTAAGTGTTTATCACTTCCCCTATCTCAGTTATGAGCTCCTCCCCTAGAGTAAATCTGTTCTGGGGACACATGTTATTGTGCAGTACAGCCACAGTGATGAAGGGAAAAGGAAATATTGCTATGGTTTGAGAGAAAAGATCACATACTGCTTGTAAGAGCTGAAGGACCTCATATGAAATGACAGGCAAAGAGATAATGCATTAAAGCCAACTATTGCTAAAAGAAAAAATCTGACTTGTACCAAGTGCTATTTGCAAAGTGAATTTTAAAATCACTTCAAAGCACACTAATCTTCCAACCAATGTTTGTTTTTAAGAGTACAGTTGGCTTTTGGTCAAAAAACGAAGTTTCGGTAATGCACAGTAACAATTGTAGTATAATTACTGGCCACAAAATACCAGGTGCCTAACCAAGCCTTTTCTACTCATTTAAGACAGCCAAGCCAAACAAAAATGCCCTGCCTAGCCATACCCAGTAGTTTATGAGCTCAGTCTTTGTCACCAGGAAAGAATTAATTCAAAGAGCAAAGCCATTATTAGGCACAACCAGGCATTTCTGCTGTAAACACCTTTTGTTAATACATGTTGAGAGCTGAACTTTCTCACATTTGAAAGAGGCCAGCTTGAGAGAGAATTTAAACCAAACCAGTTTCAAGGTTGTTTTCTTTCCCTTTTTCTTTTTTTTTGCTCCTGATTTCTTTTTTAGAGTTCTCACATCACGTCTTTGGGATCTGCACAGTAGGGAAGTGCTACCTTTGGAGTTCAAAGACTCTCCCACCTAGCATTTGACCTAAAGATTGTAGAGTTCCCAGTTCTGTGAACAGATTCCTTTTGCACCAAGGAAATGAACTAGAAAAAAACAGACAAGGTGCAAGAGTGTTAAAGGGAAGAAACATATTAAGAGTCTTGGCCGTGGCTGGTGGCACAGTGGATAAGGTGCCGGCCTTTGAACCCACATGTTGCTGCTTCGATTCCCAGCCAGGGCAACATAACGCGGTTGCAAGCCAGGTCTCCAGCCAGGTCCTTAACCGGAGGCAGGTGAATGGCAACCATACATTGATGTCTCTCTCCCCCTCTGCCTCTCTCCCTATACCCCTCTCTCTAAAAATAATAAATAAAATCTTAAAAAAAAAAAAAAAGAGTCTTAAAGATGCACTTCCTTATTATATTCAAGGAAGGTATTTCCTACATTCCTTGAGGTATAAAAAGCTAAGTAGATTTGTTTAAGTTAATAAGTTTTATTTAATTATTATGATAATATCACAGCAAAAAAAAGTTTTATGTTTCTTCTCTTTTTATTGCTTCCTTTCATTATTGGGAGAAGAAATCCAATGTAACTTTTTTGTACTCTACAATAATGAGGTTATCTAATTTGTTTTGTATGTGCTTTTCAATGTATGCACATGTGCGTGTACATAATTAAATTGAATAAGACAGCCATGCTGTGTGGTTGCTACAAACACAGGTGTAAGGCTAACGATGGGGCCCAATTTTGTTAGAGCAAAACCCCATCATAAAAGCCCTCTGCTATGCTTAGCAACATATTGTTCTGTACTGAGAGGAAAAACAAAACCTTCACTTAGAACAACCTGAATAATCTGTGGTATGTACTTTATTCTCTTTTCCTAACCCTAGATTAGAAGGAAATTCTGCATTCAGCCAAAGTGACCAGCCTACCTTTGTTTGTCAGTGTCCCCTTGTCACGAAAGCAGTCTGGCCCTCCTAGGTACAGCTGATAGCGTGCTTGTTAGCCTGCAGTAGTGGAGGAGGCAGCGATCTTATACTGGACACCAATCGAGCCAGCGGTATCAGCAGGGAGACTTCGGGTCTTCCCTCAGTCTTCTCTCTGCCCTCCCAAGGTTGGGCCTATCTGCATTTCAGGGAAAAGAAAAGTAAGTTATTGGGCTTACCCATGAGGCATTCCTGTTTTGCCAGATCAAAAAAGATCTCATGTCAGTGCTTGTGATTCCACCTAATACTTCCCCTATATCACAGAGTTAGTAGGTACTAATTCCAGAGTTTGAACTCTTAGCTACCCCAGAATGGTAACTGTACATCTATATTTTAGGTGACAGACCAGAGCTTGGAGCAAATGAAGTTACAAATAAATAAATAGTACTATCAGTAGACTGCTTCCTTTCTTTTGCAGTTTCTGGTTTCAACTACTAACTTACATACGTCATAGTGTGAAAGTTGGCTCTAAGTCAGACACCACTGACCTGCCTCAGGTACAGGTCCTGCTGTGCAGCTGAAACAAGCCCATCACACCAGCTTTCTCAGGATGGCTGCCTCAGAACCCACCTGCCCAAAAATATCTTCCTCTAGGGATGGCACGGAGCCACATACCCCATCTCCCCGGCTGAATTCCCACCATTAGAGCCACTCACCTAGGCTCTAATGGTGCCTTTGCTCCCAGAGTCAGTGATAAAATTCTTATTAACACACTAACGATTAGCTTATCATCAGATTAAGCGAACTCAGGACTTGGATCAAGTGAATTTTGTCTGGGAGCTGATGGGTAAGCTCAAGAGCATGAGGGTAAATCATGGACTGTTAGATGTGGCAATTAACAGGAGAAGCTGCATTGACCAATCCCAGCATTTTGCAGCTGAGAAAACTGACTGACATTCAGGTGCCAGAGCCTTGGAGTCTTGATTTTAGGTTGACCAGTTACCCGAGTTTCTCTGGGACAGAGTGACTCCTGGGGTGTGGATTTTCAATGCTGAAACTGGGAAAGTGCTGAACAAACCAGAATGAGTTGACCACTCTATTTGATTGGAACCCCAAACACTTTGGTTTCTCTTCACAGGTTGGACAAAACTCCAGGTAGGGAAATGACAGCAAACACAAATTTAAACTTCACAGTCTAATCACAGCTGATCCCCCTGAACGGTCAGTCTCCGGGCATTAGCTGGGTGCCGCACAGAAGCAGCTGTGTGAGGGAAAGCTTTGTCTGCCTCATGAATGATGGAACTCTTAGCCTCTCTGGCCACAGCATTTGGGAAAGCTGGTTACATGGAGTCAGTGTCAGGAAGTAAGTCTGAGGTCTGGTTTATTCACTTCACTGAGACAGGGCTACTGTGTCAGCTGCAGCACATGGCTCACAGCACAGTGTCTGCTCCCTGTGCCTGCAAAGGGAAGCACTCAGCCAGGCAGAAGGGCAGCTGGGTGCCCCGTGCTAATCAAGTCCTTCTTTAGAAATTTTACCATTCCTGCAATAAGCAATTATTCTTGGCTAACTTTGGATTTTTTTCCTTAAACGTCAAGCACCTAATTTTTTAAAAAATTTCATTCATTATTCTCAGAGAAAAGGGCAGGGAAGGAGGAAGAAAGGGAGAGACGCATCAATGTATGCATCAGTGTATGGTGTATGGTACATACACCTGCTTCCAGCTATGGACCTGGCTGGGGACCTGGCTTGCAACCTGGTTATATGCCCTGACTGGGCAATCGAACTAGTGACATTTGGATTTGCAGGCCTGCGCCAATGCACTGAGCCAGGGCTAATTTTAAAATATTTCTTGGTTTTATTTCTCCTTCTGGTCTATTTTGCCCCCAGCCCTTGGTGACTTGGCAATTATTTCCTCCACCAGGCCTCCTGCTTCCTGTTCTGCTGAGACCCAGCCTCTAGCCCACACCCTGCATCTGGGGATAAGTAAGTGCTGAATGAAAAAGGGAAGGAAAGGGGGAAGCAAGGATGGAATAATGCAAGGATCCCAGTCAGGCGAGCCTTTGAGATAGTACAAGTTTTCCCTTCTCCTACACACACCTGCTAGAGTCTAAACGTTTCATATTTCACCCTAGTTCTCAACCACCACCAAATGCCCTTCTTAGTGACCAAGTCAATTTGCTGATTGCATAAATTAACCTCTGCTAAAGGGAGTTCAAATCAGAGGTGAAGGCCTCAAAAGTGCAGAGGGGAGGGGGTCGGGGAGAAGGAGGCAAAGAAGGGGAACAGTTTAGTCGAGGAACTAGCATCGATGACCCATGGACATGAGCAACGTGTGGGACTGACTGTGGGGGAATGATAAGGAGGGTGGGGAAGGGGAGAGCAGAGGGGGAAAAATGAGATGAATATAATATAACAATAAAAAATAACTTAAAAAAAATGTGACCTGTGTAGGTAACACCCCTTTCCAGGTTGTCTTAACAGGTTAGTGAACCTAATTCCGGTGGAGAGATTTTGAAACTGGAGGAGGGGGCCGGAGGAAGCACAGTGGAGGATTATTTAGGGCAGAACTCTGTAATGAGAGTTGCCAGATTTAGCAAAGAAAAATACAGGATAACCAGTTGAATTTGAATTTCACTTAAACAGTGAATAAATTATTATTGTTATTATTTTGGTAAAAGGATGTTCCTTGCAACATTGGTGAAATAATTATACTAAAAATTATTCAGTGCTTATCTGAAATTCAAATTTAACTGGGTGTCCTGTATTTTATCTGGCAACTGCATGACCTAACATGTTTCCCAAATATCCAGCCTGTTCAGTAGAAGGCCAGGGTTGCTTCAGAGTTTGGAACAGCTTCCAAAAGTTTGGTAGAAGGAAGCCAGCCTGTCTAAGAGGGCAGAATGGGGCACAAGTCACGTGAACTCTGTCCTCCACGCCAGGCCCGCTGAGGTGTGGGGCACCTGAGGCAGGCCTCAACAGGACGCCCCTGGAGACTGGCCGAGGGGCCAATAACAAGGGCATGTTCAGCTGGATCCTTCCCCAAAGATACTGTGTCTGGTTCCAGTGCTGACAACTGACCCATCTGATATCCATCGTACTAGAACATTATTTTTAGATCTGGGGAAGGAGTGGCAAGTTTTTAAAATAAGGTTGTAGATATAGGAGAAATAACATGCAAGATGCTCAATCCTGACCAGGAAATTCAATCCATGGGCCTGTTAGCATTAGATGTAAAAAAGGTTAGCTTTCCATGCAAAAATGCCTAAAATGGAGATCTCACACTTTTTTCACTTTCTAAAAAATCCTCACCCAAAGGTATGTATACTGATTTTAGAGGGGTGGGTAGAGAGAGAGGGAGAAAGAAAGAAAGGGACAGAGAAACATCAGTGTGAGAAACATTGATCTGTTGCCTCCCATACATGCCCTGACTGGGGATTGAACCTGCAATTTAGGTCTGTGCCCTGACCAGGGATCAAACCTATAATCTTTTGGTGTACAGGACAATGCTCCAACCAACATAGCTGCCCAGCCAGGACATTTTATTCACTTTTCTTTTCTTTTTTTTTAAATAAGCAAAGGTGATGCTACTAGTTTCAAGAAAATTGCTTTTGCCACCTATAATAATATTTTTGTTTTCAGTTAATGAAGTGAAGGGCTGTTTTGTTATCTGTTACTAGCCTCTGCATTAGACATACCACATCTGCTCTTCTAGAACTACATCTGTCCTCCTCTATCCTACTCTGTGCTCTGGAAGTTTATCCTTGGGGATTCCTTTCTCCTCTGTCTTCCAGCTAGTTCCAGCCAGTGGGGGAATTCAGTAAGAGACTGGAGGTTGGAAGGACAAATAGGTCAAAAGAATAATTTTATTGTGGCTGGTGTTTATTAAAATGCTCATCATCTCCACAATCTTATAAAAGGCACTCAATATTAGCAATAGATGAGTACTTATTTAACATGATAAAATAAATCTGTATTATCCCAAAAGCCAGCATTCTGCTTGATGAGGACTCAAACCCAGAAGCCATTTGAAAATTGATCAACTCAATTATGTAAAAAAAAAAAATCAATTCTGTGTGGCAAAAAAAGTTATTATAAGTTGAAAAACAAATGGCTTAAAACTAATATAAAATAATATTAAATGTCAACTGTAAATTTTTTAAATAAACTAAAAAATAGGAAAGTGTGTTTTCAACTCATATTACAAAGTGTTAATATCACATACAAAGCACTACTAGAAATACCTAAGACAAAAGTGTTGATGTTACAATTTTTGAAATATCAATAGAAATGAATAAACAATCCAAGGGTTCTGATACCAATTCCAATGCATGGGTAAGGGAGTTTTTCCACAAAAAGCAATTCTCAGACACTAGTTGGATAGTCTACAATTCAACTCAATGCAGACATCTACCTGAGATAGTGTCAGATCCCTCAGGTTAAGGGTTCATTCCTACAAGACTGGCCACCCTCAGCTTCAGGTGACAATCATAAGTCCAGACTGTCACCTGTACTTCTAATGAGGTGGTATAGAACAGAAGTTTCAATGGTCCCCTCCTTGGGTTTGATTAATTTGCTAGAGTGGCTCACAGAACTCAGAGAAACATTTTACTTACTAGATTATCAGTTTATTATAAAAGGATACAACTCAGGGAAAAAACAGATGGAAGAAATGCATGGGTCAGGTTGGGTGAAATTTCTGAGCTTCCCTGGCTTCTCCAGGTTCATCACTCTCCCTGAGTCTGCACCTGTCCACCAACCAGAAGTCCTTTGAACTTTCTGTTTTGGGGTTTTAAGGAGTCCTTTTACATGGGCATAATTGATTAATCATTGACCATGGTTGATTGAACCCAAGCCTCAGTTTCTCTCCCCTCCCAGGAAGTTGGGGAGTGGGATTGAAAATTCCAACCTCTAATCACAGGGTTGGCTCCTCTGGCAACCAGCCCCCAATCCGTGGATGCTTTCCAAAACTTGTCTCATTAACATAACAAAAGACACTTTTCAGGCTTTCCTCACTTAGGAAATTCTAAGGGTTTTAAGAGCTCTGTGCCAGAAACGGGCAAAAAACAAATATACATTTTGTATGGTCAACCTAAAAAACCAAGAACCCAGTTCAAGGCAAAACATTTATTTAGGATCAAAGAATTGCAATTTGGGGTACACAAATGCTTCCTAAGGAAGCATTGTCTCAATTATCGGGTAAAGTTAGGGATTTTTATGATAAAAAGAAAAGAAATCGTACCATGAAAAGAAGGAAAAAAATTCCTATTGATGCTGATATGCTGAGCTGCTCTTAGCTAGACATGATTGGTTATTGATGCTGTCTTCAGACTGAAGTCCATGATCATCAGTCCTTGTGATCTGCATGTTTGCTTTCCCACTGGCTTTACAAACAATAGGAGACTTTTTAAAAAAATTATATGTTAGACAAAGAAAGCACTATTTTCTGAGTTCCTGAAATTATATTGTTGTGGTAATGTCAAATTTGCTTAGAACAGCAATTTTCAACCTTTTTCATCTCATATACTAATTACTAAAATTCTGTAGTACACCAAAAAATAGTTTTCACTGATTTGACAAAAAAAATAGGTGTAATTTTTATTCACTCACACCAGACAGCTATTTTTGTGGTGGCTGTTTTCTTTTTTCTCTTTAACAATCGAAGGGAAAAGAGGTCAATGCCCCTGACTAAATAGTCCGGTGTTTCATGTTTTAAACATGCTGTGCTATGGCACAAGGTTTGAAAACTACTGGCTTACACCAAAGATAAGCAGCCGAAATAAATATTGATCCCCTTCTACAGGCTCACAGTGAGCCAATGTGCTTACTTACATAGCACATGCAATCTTATGTGAGTTTGGGTATAAGTAAAAGTGGAATTGGGAAATAATTCTGAATTAAGTCGAAGTGTAAAAATGAACTATAGAGGTCATTAGCTATAATGTACTAAGTATCACATGGATTTGAAATTAAGACACTAACATTTCAGCAAATGAAAATGTTTATGAAGTTAGAAAGTTCTTGGCAGTAGTACCCACAGAAGTCAGTTGACAGGGTCTTCTAAATTACAAACATAAAAAGTTACAAATGACCCTGCTGGTGGCACAGTGGATAAGGTGCCGGCCTGTGAACCCAAAGGTCGCTGGTTTGATTCCCCAGCCAGGGTACATAATCAGATTGCAAACCAGGTCTCCAGCCAGGTCTGTAGCTGGGGGGCAGGTGAAAGGCAACCATACATTGATGTGTCTCTCCCTCTCTGCCTCTCTCCCTTCCTCTCTTTCTGGAAATAATAAATAAAATCTTAAAAAAAAAAAAAAGTTACAAAGAACCCTAAGAATTATTCCTTATTTTCCACTGCCATTTAAAAAATTTATAAAAATGTTTTCTCACAAATTTGACATTCTACTAGTGCAATAAAGCAAGCTTCACATTCCAAACTCAAGGTCATGTTCCCTTGACTCAGAATAATAATTCCTTGATGAGTAGAAAAATGAATGTTATAAATCTATTTACAAACACACATAGAAAATGGTATATACTGCCTCCTTATTTCCACATAAGTAACCAACATCTCTAGACAAACTAGCAACTGATATTTTTAATATGCACCCTAACACAACACAACAGTGTTATACAATACAGTATCTTTCCTGTCATCTTTTTTAAAAAGCAATGTTAATTTTGGAAGGAATCTTAGAAATCGAGTCTACTGAAGCAATTATTTATTCATTTGACAAATATTTATGGAGTGTCTCCACATGTTACGTAAAGTAAAAAGCAATGGAATAAACTGAATAACAGTCCCTGGCCCTTAAGGAGCTTAACTCTCAGCAACTTACTTGTTTGTTTATTTATTTTACAGATCTTTAGGTCTGTCAAGTTTGGACCAGTACTTGCTTTCTTTATGCCAAATATCAAGCATTTGCGAAAAGAACTAAATAGTTTATATTTATGGATTGGCAGTGCTATCATTACTTCAGTGCTTTTCACATAGTAATATTTTAGTTTTGAAATATCATTTCAAAGGATCTAACTGCTCTTCATCTAAACAAGTAACTTTCTATACATTATGTCAGTTAGCTTCATAACCTTCATTCACAGGTGGGGAAATGGTGTCAATAAGATTAGTCAGCTTTCCCAGAATCATGTAGCTCTGCCTGTTTCTGGTGCTTATATTGTTTCTACAATAGTACTCAGCAAGGTTTGCCAAAATGTAAGCTAGGAAAACTGTAATTTGTGTTAATACTTGAAGACTACATGATTGTCATTTGACTTCTACATCCTCTGATGCTTCACAAAGAATTCTTGAAGAAAAAAAAATATATGGAAATCTTAAATTGAATTTCAATATAAAAACTATGGCATGGTTTATATTGCTTCAATCCTCAAAAATTGTCATTCACTTAAATAAGGTCCATAGAAAAAATTGAAGTATAGGTTACAGTCCTTACGTTATATAATTATATATTATGCACAAAGCATTGAATGCTACCTTGGGACCTAGCTGCCCCAGAGAATAGAGCAAAGATTGTGGAATGAGTTAAACCTATGATTTCATATGAATTCTGCCTTGAAACCTTAGCCAAGGCACTGAATTATGAAACTGTATGACTTGGCCAAGTTACTGAATCAGATTGAATTCAGCTTCATCATCTGTAAAGTGGTAGTTATAAGGATTAGTAATAACATATAAAGTGTTTGGAAGGAAAGTTTTATATATAGTAGGTGCTCAATAAACTCACATCTGACACAGGACACTACACACAGTACACACATGTTTTTATTCAACTGAATTGACTATAAGGAGATTAAGTGTTGGTATTATATGACCCTTTTCCTGGAATGGGCAGTTGAAAGAACATGTTTCTTGCTGCTGATAGTACAGTGCTTACTTCCTCAAGAGACTAGCATTGGCAAACTTTAGTAAGATATGTCTCCATAATGGAGAAGTCTATAGGGTACAATAAAAAATTCCACTGTTTCCTTGATTGGTGTGGCTCAGTAGATTGAGCATCAGCCTGCAAACAGCAAGGTCGCCAGTTCGATTCCCAGTCAGGGCACATGCCTGTATTGCAGGCCAGGTCCCTGGTTGGGGTGTGCAAGAGGCAAGCACACAGTGATGTTTTTCTCCCTCTCTTTCTTCCCTCTCTTCCCCTCTCTCTAAAAATAAGAGGAATAAAATCTTTATACATATATATATATATAAACTTCCTGTCTTATAAATCACTATTGTCACAAAATATCTATCTATTCAGTGTTTATAACCTTAAAAAAATAAAAATGCAGTGACCTTGTCAGAGTAGTTAATAAATAACTTTAACAAAGTTGATTAAAGTTGTTTATAGTAATAATTAGAGCTTCAAAGAAAGGGGGATCAGTGAGAAAAAAATAGTTGCTGCTTCTCATGCTTCTCAATGCAGCTCAGGAACATGAATGAGTCCATTGAAACATGATGCACCAGTTGAAAGTAAAAGCTTAGTATTTCTTTAAAGATTTTATAATTTGTTTATTTATTTATAGCAAGAGGGGCAGTGAGGGAGAAAGAAAGTGAGAGAAACAATCGGTTGCCTCTCACTTGCCCCAAGTTGGGGACCTGCCCTGACTGGGAATCAAACAGGCAACCCCCTGGTTCATAGTCTGGCACTCAATTCAGAGAGCCACACCAGCCAGGCATTAGAGCTTTATGGCTTTTAAATTAATAGTTAATGGTATTTTCTTACTATACCCCCTCTTTGCTGTGTCATGAAAATATAGTCATTAGGGATGTGAAAATTAAATGAACTTAAAACCACATTGAGATAGTTTTGTCCTGAGAGTATCAGCCACACAAACGCTTTTAATTATATTGACATTGGCTTGATACTTTCAGGACAGAATATATTAGCTAAAAAATGGAAACAACCGTGATTATTAATATGTAACTGGATAAATTGTGGTATAGCCACACAAGGAATACTACTCAACAGCAAAAAAGGAATTAACTATTGATCCATGCAAGCAAATATATGAAACTCAATTATGCAGAATGAAAGAAGCCAGATTTTAAAAAAAGAGAGTACAACCTGAGCTGGTGTGACTCAATGGGCTGAGCAACAGCCTGCAAACCAAAGGTCTCTGGTTCAACTCCCAGTCAGGACCCATGCCTGGGTTGCAGGCCAGCTCCAGTAGGGGGTGCACTAGAGGCAACCACATATTGATGCTTCTCTCCCTCTCTTTCTCCCACTCTTCCCCTCTCTCTAAAAATAAATAAAATCTTTTTAAAAGGAGAAGGCCCTGGCTAGTGGCTCAGTGGATAAGGCACTGGCCTGTGAACCTAAACGTCACTGGTTTAATTCCCAACCTTAACCAGGTTGCAAGCCAGGTCTCCAGCCAGGTCCCCAGCTGGAAGCAGGAGAAAGGCAACCATACATTGATGTCTTTCTCCCTCTCTGCCTTTCTCCCTTCTCCTCTCTCTCTAAAAAAATAAAATCTTAAAAAAAAAAAAAGGGAGAGAGAGTACACTGTACATATGATTCCGTTTCTAATATTCTAGAACATGAAAATTAGTTCATAGTTACAGAAAGTAGATCAGTAGTTGCCTAAGGATGGAATGGGGGATGGGGAGAAGCAGGATTAAAGTGAAGCACAAGCAAACTTTGGCAAGTGATTTATGTGTTCATTACCTTGACTGTTTTGTTGGCTTCACACATATCTATATAGATATTGCCACTTTGTATATTTTAAACATGTGCCATTTATTGTATGTTAATTATACCTCAATCAGGCTATTTGGGGAAAAAAACATTGCATCAACTTTCCATAAAAATTAAGAGATGACTCTGACCCTCTGCCATTAGACTGGGTAGATCAAGTGCCTGCTTCTTCTGTGGCATTCCCCACTTCTTGGATATGTGCTATTGGAAAGTGTTATTACTGTACCATTAAGTCCTTAAGAGTAGAATCCATTTTGGTCTTTCCCCAGTATGGTACTCTCATCAGCTGTTGTTTTTTAAATGAATAAATAGTTTGCATAATTTTTGGCAAAACATTTCTACCCAAATTTCCTAATTAACCCTTGCCGTTTTTTGTTTTTTGTTTGTTTTTTTTTTTTTAACATCCTTGGTAGACAAGAAAACTTCATGCTTAAGAACTTCAGAACCAGACCCTGGCTGGCGGCACAGTGGATAAGGCACTGGCCTTCGAACCCAAAGGTCACTGGTTCGATTCCCAGTCCGGGCACATAACCAGGTTGCAAGCCAGGTCTCCAGCCAGGTCCGTAGTTGGAGACAGGTGAAAGGCAACCATGCATTGATGTCACTCTCCCTCTCTGCCTCTTCCCCTTCTCCTCTATCTAAAAATAATAAATAAAATCTTTTTTTAAAAAAAAGAACTTCAGAGCTAGAATGACCTGCTTAGCTACTTACTTATTGCTTGGCCACAGATGAAATTAGTTAGTCTCTCCAAGCTTCCTCATATCTAAAGGGGTAACAATATACGTATGCCATTGGTTTTCTGAGAAGGTTAACTAAAATAATTCATATATAATGCATGACCCATAGTCAAAACTCAAATTTTAAGACAAGTGAATTCATATATTTACCATCACAAACTTTTGACAGTTTGTGAACCCCAAAGATGTATTTTATGCTTCCATCAGAAGAAAGAAAATGTGATGAACAGGTAACTGAATCTTATAAGAAGAGATAGCTGTAAACCAGCATTAAAGTTACTTGTATCTTAGGCCTTTTGGAAGCATACAGCCAGAGGACTTTAATTTATTGGAAGAAGTGCAAGGGTTACAGTAGCTTTTAGTCTTGTTAGTACATTTCATATATTGTTCTTAAGACTTCTTCATTAAAATAGGGGTTAGTGTGGCTAGTGTGGCTCAGTGGATTGAGCACCAGAATGAGAACAGAAAAGTTAGCGATTCGATTCTCAGTCAGACCACATGGCTGGGCTGCAGGCCTGGGGTGTGCAAGAGGTAACCAACCGATGTACCTCTCGCACATCAAAGTTTTCTGCCCACTCTTTCTCCTTCCCTTCCCCTCTCTCTAAAAATAAATGAATAAAATCTTTAAAATAGATTAAAACCCTGCCATTAGGTGGAAAGGCTGAAGTTGCAAACAACCCATTTAGTTTCTCCCTACTTTTTATTTTGAGGTTCTTAAGTACAGAATCCTATTCTTATGTTTATGTGTAAGTTCTCTGTCTGGAGAAAAATACTTTATCATTCTGTCCATAGGGGATTAATTAAACAGAATGTGGAAAGATATAATCTTTAGAGAGCTTTGCTCTGAGTGCTCTCAGTAAATATTGCATAGACAAGGGACTCTACAGAGAACTCACCTCGAGTGGACTGAGCTTAGGTTTTAGAGCCAGCCAGTTTCAGATAATAATTTTCTTGGACTTTGAGCAACTCAATTGTTTTGTAGCCTTCTGATTTATAATATTGGGCCTAATCACATTTCTGTGATTTATGGGGAATTTTTATAAAAGATATGAAATAATAATTATTATTAAGTTGCATTGTTAATCTCCAAAAACAAGGTGCTGGCATGTAAACAAAATTTTCACCTGGCCCTTGAGGCCTGGCCCTATGCTAGATTTGCCTTCAAAAGTCTAAGTCAATTTGTTGTACAGGAAGAACATAGCATCAGGAGTCAGGAAATACTATTCTACTCCTGGCTATGCTAATAACTAGCTCTGTGATCATTGGTAACCACTTCACTTCTCAGCTTCTTCAAATGTAAAAGTAGAGAGTTGGACTAGATCAGGGAGGGTAAACACCTGGTATTTGTTTACCCTCCCTGTCATTTTGTGCGCATGGCAGCCATGGTTGATCAACAAAGATTTTCTACCAAACTAGGAAACTGCTCCTGAATTTTTCTTGGCAAAACATTGTTGACAGGCACTACCAATCAGCTGGAGTTGGCAATCGAAGTAAAACCTACCTGCTATCTTTGAGCAAGAACACCTCTAAGGGTTATTGTAATTTTACTATTACTCAAATACCAAAATAAGAGTCCGTAGTATAGCAAATGCTGGAAGACAAACATCTTGGCAAATCTTTTTCACATTCCAGCCTCTGAGAGTGTTAGCGACTTTGTGAGGCCTGTCTATGGGGATGCTCTGTTCTTCCACCACTGTATCTTGCTTTTTGTTTGTCCAAAATGAAAAGAACTTAACTGATTTTCTCTAATTCCAAAAATAGTCACTGTAAAAATCTGAACAATGTATAAAAGTCAGAGAGGAAAGTGAAAATTATCCGATATTTGGTTCCCATTATTAATATTTGGTAACTGGTCTTGCAGACATAGCTCTAGGTAAGTGTTTTTCTGTACTCTATTTTCCCTAAACGGTAGTGTTACGTATTTGCAACTTTGCATATCGGGCCAAAGCTTCAGTTCATAGCCTCTACTCAATGCACTCACAACATTACATCTTTGGGGACTCCTAGAATGCTGAGTGAAACTTTGTAAATATAACAGTAGATTGAAGGAGCAAAGGAGTTTTAGACCGTTACCAGAACCACACTTAAAGATGTGGTGAAATTTTCCAGGTTCCACTCTAGAAGACACAGAATGGAAAGATTTGCAAAGCTTGTAATTAAAATTCAATTTGAAAATGAAGTGGATCCCATAGCTTGCACAAAAGCCAGTTTTCCTCCCATACCACACCTCCACATTTTTTGCTTGTTATAAAAGTCATGCCCTGAGTGGTGCGACTCAGTGTTTTGAGCACCGGCCTGCAAACCAAAGGGTCACCAGTTTGATTCCCAGTCAGGGCACATGCCTGGGTTACAGGCTGGGTCCCCAGTTGGGGGCACATGACAGGCAAACACACATTGATTTATTTTTTTTAAAGATTTTGTTTATTAGTTTCAGAAAGAAGGGCAGGGAGGGAGAAAGAGAGAAGTGTCAGTGTGTGGTTGCCTTTCACTTGCCTCCAGCTAAGAACCTGGCTGGAGACCTGGCTTGCAACCTGGTTACGTGCCCTGGCTAGGGAATTGAACCAGTGACCTTCAGGTTTGCAGGCCAGCACCATTCCACTGAGCCGCCAGCCAGGGCCCACACATTGATTTTTTTGTCATCTATGTTTATTTAGGAAAATGCAAATAGGAAAAATGAGAAAACAAAATCATCACTAATTAGAATAATTATGGTTAACATTTTGATCATAATATGTACAGTCTTTTTTCTGAGATATTTACATAGGTATCAACACACAAGGTTCTGTCCCTAAAGTATCGAGCCAATGTCAATAAAATTAAAACAGTTTGTGTAGCTGTTACTTTCAGGACAGACCTCATATAATTCAAAAGCACTCTTCAGTCCACTGTGATTTCAGGTCAAGATGGAGGCACAGGTAGGCACACTACATCTCCCTCCACATGAACAAAGAATACAATTACCTCAAAACTGGAGACAACCAGAAGTTCCAGAAAATTGAGCTGCATGGAAGTCCAACAAAGATACAGAGAATACTTATCCAAACAGATAGGAGGGGGAGAGCCGTGACAGAAGGACCCAGTTCGGTGGCACTTGCAGTGGCAGTGGGACAGCGGCTGTGGCTGGCCCAGGGAAAGCTCAGTCACACATTAAAAAAGTAAAGACACCTGGGAAGCGCTCCCAGCACTGGACCAGACTGTGCAGCTCATGGTTCCAGCCCCCTGGGGGAAAATAAAGCCACATTGCTTCTGACTGTGAAAACCAGTGGGGGTTGGAGCAGAGGAAGAAACTACCAGTCTCTCAGCAAAGTCCATTTATTTAGCAGCTCCTATTGTCCTAGAACATCTGCAGACCCACCCACTCTTGGAACCACAGTCAGGGCAACAGCTAGAGAGAGTCCAGCCCCATACAGGAAGCAGGAGAAGTGCCTGGAAAAGTGGCCAGTGCTGAGCCAGCAGCATTGGTCCCTCTCAGACCCCTCCCCTGCATAAAAAGCCACAACATGGTGAAACAGCTCACCCCGAACTGACGAATCCTTAAGGCTCTGGCCTTTAAAACATAACAGGTATGACAGCTCTACCTAAGACACAGAGGCAAACACAGAAGCCTATCAAGTTGAGGGGACAGAGAAGTTTGGCTCAAAAAAGGAAGCTGATCAAGATTCCAATGGGAGAACTAAGCTACGAGAAGATAGCTAACCTAACAGATGCAGGGTTGAAGATGCTGGTGATAAAGATGCTCATAGACTTGACAGACATGCTTGAGTACAGCAAACACACAGGGATGAAGTGAAGGCTATACTAAGTGAAATGAAGGAAAATCCACATAAAACCAATGATGAAAGGAAGGAAACTGGGGTTCAAGTCAATGATTTGGGACATAAGGAAGGAAAAAACAGTTAACCAGTACAAAATGAGGAAACAAGAATTGAGAAAAATGAGGACAGCCTTAGGAACCTCTGGGACAACTTAAATGTGCCAACATCCAAATCATAGGGGTGCCAGAAGAAGAAGAGGAAGAGCAAAAAATTGAAAACTTGTGTGAAAAAATAATGAAGGAAAACTTCCCTAATCTGGTGAAGGAAATAGACATACAAGTCCAGGAAGTACAGAAAGTCCCAAACAAACTAGAGTCAAAGAGGACCACACCAAGACACATCATAATTAAAATGCCAAAGGTTAAAGATAAAGATAATCTTAAAAGCAACAAGAGAAAAAGGGAGTTATCTACAAAGAGGTTTTTATAAGATTATCAGCCAATTTCTCAAAAGTAACTTTGCAGGCAAGGAGGGTTTGCAAGAAGTATTCAAAGTGATGAAAAGCACGGACCTACAACCAAGATTACTCTGTCCAGCAAAGCTATCATTTAGAATGGAAGGACAGATAAACTGCTTTCCAGACAAGGTAAAAGCTAAAGGAGTTCATCATCATCAAGCCATTATTACATGAAATGTTAAAGGGACTTACTTAAGAAAAAGATCAAAACTATGGACATTAAAAAAAAAAAACCCAGCAAACTCACAACTATCAACAATAGAATCTTAAAAAATAAAAACAAAAGCAAACTAAGCAAACAACCAGAATAGGAACAGAATCATAGGTATGGGGATCATTTAGAAAGTTATCAGCTGGGAGGGTGAAGGGAGAGAAATTGGGAAATGGTGCAGGGATTAGGAAACATAATTGATGGGTACAAGATAGACAGGGGGAAGTTAAGAATAATATAGGAAAGGGTGAAGACAGGGAACTTATATACATGACCCATGGACATAAATTAAGGGGGGTGGGATTGCTGGAGGGAAAGGGAGTCCTGGGTGGAGGAAAACAAAGGAAAATGAAATTGGGACAACTGTAACAGCATAATCAATAAAATATACTTTTTTAAAAAGTGCTCTTGGAAAGAGATGGTGAGAGTAGAGAGCAGTGCTGATGGCGTTCTCGAGTGCCAGAGCAGCTGGAGGATAGAGTAAGGAGCACAAGATGTCTGCAGGTACCTAAGAATTGGAGAGGTAAGCATCTGGACTCAGGGGTGCACAGCCCAGAAGCTGCAGAGACCTACAGGAGAGCAGGAGCAGATCAAAAACAGTGTATGAAAAAGGACAGAAGGAGTGTTTCTCAATTAGCCAACTGGAAGGAAAGGAGCAACATATACAACCAATCCAAAATACAACCAGACAGCCCAAGTTAACGACATAAAGGCCACCCCAAGAGCAACAAGTGGAGAAAACCTAGGAGACTGCAACAATGAACTCCACAACTCTCCTAACACAGAAGGGTGCTCCACAAAGGCAGGAAAGCAAAGCAGATGACTCCAAGAAAAATAAAACAAACAACAACAGACACCCAAAAAATGGGGGGGAAAAGAATCAGTCCATCACCAAAAGGAAAGGAACAATCCCCAGAAAAATCACTAAATGAAACAGAGGCAAACAAACTATCAGATATGGAATTCAAAATAATGATGATAGAGAAGCTCAATGAGCTCAGCCAGCTCAAAGAAAACTATAAACAACTCCAGGGGAACTACAAAGAACACCAGGGAGGAGGCGTAGGCTTCCGGAAAAAAAAAAAAAGAACACCAGGGAAGTTACAAGGAACTTACTGAGAGCTACACCAGCATCAAAAAGGACTTAGAAACTATCAGCAAGAGCCAGGAGGAAATGAATATTACAATTTCTGAATTGAAGAATACAGTAGAAGGAATCAATAGTAGGCTAGAGGAAGCAGGGGACCAGATCAGCAAGTTGGAGGACAACGTAGAAAAATATTCCAAGATAGTACAAGAGAATAAAAAAGGCTGAACAAGGATGAAGAGGTTTTAAGACAGCGGCAGGACAACATGAAACGCAATAACATCTGTATCATAGGGATACCAGAAGGAGAAGAGAAACAAGGAATGGAAAACCTATTAAAAAAAGTAATGATAGAAAATTTCCCCAACATGATGAGTGACAATGTTACTCAAGTTCAGAAAGCACAGAGGGTTCCAATGAAGATCAACCCAAACAGACCAACTCCAAGACACATTATAATTAAAATGGCAAATTTCAAAGACAAAGAGAGAATCCTAAAAGCATCAAGAGAGAAACAACAAATAACATATAAGGGGGTTCCGATAAGGCTATCAAATGATTATTCAACAGAAAGAATACAAGCTGGAAGGGAATGGCAAAAAATACTCTAAGTAATGGGAAACAAAGGCCTGTAACCAAGAATACTCTACCCAGCAAGGCTCTCATTCAAAATGGAAGAAGAAATAAGGAGTTTCCCAGACAAAAGAAGACAAAAAGAATACATGTCTACCAGACCAGCATTGCAAGAAATGCTAAAGGGTCTGGAAGAAGAAGAAGAAGAAGAAAGAAGAAGAAGAAGAAGAAAGAAGAAGAAGAAGAAGAAAGAAGAAGAAGAAGAAGAAAGAAGAAGAAGAAGAAGAAAGAAGAAGAAGAAGAAGAAAGAAGAAGAAGAAGAAGAAGAAGAAGAAG
>PVIW01001077.1:172694-343901 GCA_004026585.1 Noctilio leporinus | reverse complement strand
AGGAAAGGGGTAGGGGGGAGGGGGGGAGGCAGAGGCAAAGAAGGGGAGCAGCTTAGACAAGAACCTAGTATAAAGGAACCATGGACATGGACAACAGGTGGGATTGACTTTGGGGGGAAAGGGTGGGTGGGGAGGGGGACAGAGGGGAGAAAAAAAGGGATGGATGTAATACAACAACAATAAAATTAAAAGAAAAAAATAAAAAAATAAAAAATAAAAAAAAAAGAGTATGTCCACAGCTTGAGAAATCATGGGGAAAGACTTAACACCCTCAGAAAACTCCAAGGGTTGTCCCATTTCCAGCTACTGTGCCTGCCTCACACTAGAAAAGTGCATGACGAAGAGGAACTGCGGAGAGCATGGGGGGCAGATGTTGGATGGATCTAGTCACTGAAGTTACGATATCAGTTTGGTAGAGGAGAAAATACCATGGATTTTGTCTGTAGGTAATAGGTCTGGCTCAGAAGACTTACTCCTTATTACCTTTTAATTATGAGACTATTTTTATTTTCCAGTTTTAACACTTACTCTGTATGGCCCATCTGTGCAGCTGCATGAATAGGTAACTGCCAATTGTCCTCATTACAGTAGAGATTAGGATCTGCCCCACTGGACAGCAAAAGCTCCACGCATTCTGTGTGGCCCTCCTGAGCAGCAATGAACAAGGGAGTCGCTTTGTCCAAGGCTTGACAATTGACATTTGCACCTAATACAAAAAAAATATTTAACAGATGAACATAAATTTCAAAGCAGCTTCCTTAAAAGGGTTTCATAGTATAGCTGACCCTTGAACAATACAGGTTTGAACTGTACAGATCCAATTATACACTAATTTTTTCCATCTTGTAAACAGATGATGTGAAGTTACAATATCAATAAATATACGAGTATGGTCAATGTATTTTCTGTTTTAATTTTCTTAGTAACATTTTTTTCTAGCTTAGTTTATTGTACAAATACAGTGTATAATACATAAAATAAAAAACGTGTTAATCAATAAGGCTGTTGGGCAACAACACGCTATTAGTAGTTAAGTTTCGTGGGAGTCAAAGTTACATGCAGATTTTCAACTGTGTGTGGAGGAAGGTAGTATTAGAGCCCTTAATCCCCATAGTGTTCAATGGTCAACTGTACAATAGTTTCCTCTCCTCTCTAGATATTGGTGTATAAACATACTGATTTACCTAACTTGCTGGTATCATTTAAATTGTTTTCACTTTTTTGTTGGCAAAAAAAAACAAGTTATTAATATTTCAGAATTCATTTTTAAGTTAAAACAAAAATTTTAGTCAATGAAGGATTCATTTCATTCTAATCCCTATCCAACAAGCATTGTCATTCCAATAAATTATTGTTTAAAAAGGTAAAAAGCAAACCATCAAATATGAAAAAAACATTTCTGATAATTACTGAAAAAGTTAAGAAAAAACTTAAATTGTGAACTCTTTGTAGGTTCAATCAATTCAGGCTCTTATGAAAAAAAGTTCCAGTAGGTATCAGATACACGGGGGCTATGCCTTAAAACTAATATTGGCTATTGCATTCTTTTTCTTCATGACCAATGCATGACAGAGCCTACAATAAAAGGAAAAACAGTCTATTTAAATAGTTCTGAGCTGATTTTTAAAAGCATATATCTAAATTATTTAGATGCCAGTATATAAATTACTTAGACACCAGTATATAAAGATATGAAGATATGAAAAAGTTAAAAGTGGCCTCAATAATTGTAAAGGTTTTGAAAACAGCAGAAAAACTTCCCTGAACTTTTCTGACAATGTGTTAAATATACTAATTGTAATGTCATTACTAGTGAGAATTTTTAAATTTCTGGAATATATCTCAGAGGGAAAATTACCATTATCAAAGAGGAAAAACTATTTTTTATTTGAAAAAAATGTTCCATAAATACATCTTAATAAACCAAAGCCATGAGATGCATAAAAACTATGTAAAACATAAACGAATTCATGCCCTGGCTGGAGTGGCTCAGTGGATTGGCGCTGGCCTGCAAACCCCAGGGTTACTGGCTCGTGTCCCAGTCAGGGCACATAACTAGGTTGCAAGCCGGGTCTCCAGCCTAGGTATTATGGTAGGTATATGAAAAACACAGGTATTTTAAAATGTTATATTAAATGTAATTGAAAAAAAATTATTTTCATTTGTTTGATGATAAAACTGGTGTGGTTTCTCTTCTGCTCTTAACTATCCATGCTTAGGCAGCATCCATGAGGTGTTTGAAGAAATTTAACAACCCTTACAAAACAAATGTTTCTGGTCACAAATGTTACACAGTAGAAATGTTACCTCAACACCATCTTCTCTGACAATGCTGAATGCATAATGGTTGTCATGGAGAAACCTTTAGCAGGTTTTTGTTGCCATTAATATAAAAAAAGTATAAACATTCTTTTAAATAACCACACAGTTGATCAAAACATACAACTCACAGGCTTAATACAAAAACAGCTATTTAATAAATTAACAAATCCTACAATACTCTTCCACCCTAGAAAGTTGGAACTGCTCAACCCTCTAAGAAAAGACAACCCCATCATTCAGCTTCCAATAAACCTGCCTTAGTGATGGATCATTATGTTTCTCCTCAGATAAATTAGTAGTTGTACCTTGCATTGTGTTAGTAATAGACACTGAGTAACCAGGCTTATAAATTAATTTGTATGTACTCTCATTTACCTGTAACATAAAACCATAAATTTCACAACCTGACTTACATCTGGTCAAGAATTCTTCTTCTTAGAAAGATAAACAGTTTTAAAATTCGTGACCTTAACAGTACAAAGACTAATGGATTAATCTTACCTGATGAAATAAGTATGCTCAAACTTTCCAGCTTGCCATACTGAGCAGCCACAAATAAAGGTGTGATTCCAAAGTCATCCTGGCATTCCTTGTTTGCTCCTCTTTTAAGGAGCAATTTTATGATTTCACCATTTTCCTAAAGCACAGTTTCAATTAGAGAAAACAAAGACAATAGAAGGTATCTCTTTTATTTTGTATTTTAAGATTTATTTATTTTAGAGGCAGGTGAAAGGCAACCATACATTGTTGTTTCTCTCCCTCTCTTCCTCTCTTCCTTCCCCTCTCTCTGAAAAATAACAAATAAAATCTTTTTAAAAAATTAAATTAAACTTTAAAAAAAAGATTTATTTATTTTTAGAGAGAAGGGTAGGAAGGGAGAAAGAAAGGGAAAAATCAATGTGTGGTTGCCTCTCACGCACCCCCAACCAACAACCTGGCCCACAACCCAGGCATGTGCTCAGACTGGGAATCAAACCAGGGACCCTTTGGTTCACAGGTCAGTGCTCAAGCCACTGAGCCACACCAGTCAGGGCAAGATGTCTCTTTTCTTGTTGTGTTTTGTTTTGTATTTTATCCTTTTAAAAAAGGAAAACCTGAAGAACCCTGAAACACCAATTCAGAAGAAACTATGTACTCCTACGTTCGTAGCAGCGCTATTTACAATAGCCAGGTGCTGGAAACAACGAAAGTGCCCATCAGTGGATGACTGGATCAAAAAACTTTGGTACATTTACACGATGAAATATTACATAGCAGAAAGAAAGAAGAAACTCCCACCTTTGCAACATAGATGGAACTGGAGAGTATTATGCTTAGTGAAATAAGCCAGTCAGTGAAAGACAAGTACCATATGATCTCATCCAAATAGGAGACTAATGAACAAAACAAACAAACAAGCGAAACAGAACCAGAGACATGAATAAAAGGAACAGACTTTCAGTGTGCAGAGGGGAGGGGGAGGGGAGAGAAGGAGGCAAAGAAGGGAACGGTTTAGTCAAGGAACTAGCATGGATGAACCATGGACACGGACAACATGTGGGATTGACTGAGAGCAGGGAGCAGAGGGGGAGGAAATGGGATGAATGTAATACAACAACAATAAAATAAAATTTTAAAAAATAAATAATTAAAATTTAAAGTAAATGAAAAAGGAAAACCTTTTTTAAAAAGTTGGATGAGAAGGAAGTATTGGGTTGGCCAAAAAGTCCGTTACATTTTTTCCATGAGATGGCACTAATAGCACTTAGTTGTCTTTAACTTGACTCAAACACTTCGTTTTGTTGTGTTGTGGCAGCTGTCATTATCAGCATGTATTTTTTTTAAAATGTACTGAAATTGGTGAATTTTTGTGCAGCCATTTTAATATTAAAGATGAAAGAAAATACATAAGATTTTTGATGCGTTATGCTTTATTATTGCAAGAAAGGTAAAAATGCAACTGAATTGCAAAAACAGACTTGTGCAGTGTATGAAGAAGGTGCTGTGGCTGATCAAATGTACCAGAAGTGGTTTAAGAAGTTTCTTGGTACTATTTGCCCAAATCTTTGCTGTGGGGCTGCCTGATGCACTGGAAGATGTTTAGCAGCGACCCTGGCCTCTACCCACTAGAAGCCAGTATCAGGAGAGAGCCAACACACTCAACATATCCAAATCAACCAAGTTATTGGTGAAAATGAATAATGTGTCCTTTATTTTATGGGAAAAAAATTAGCTTTTGGCCAACCCAATATTAAATAATCAGATTATCCTACACCTTTAGCAAGGCCGTTAAACAAATAAATATAGATCGGTAAAAAATATAATCCTTATAAAATTCTGTAAAATCAGCCTCCTAGCCCAAACACTAAAGAGTTATCACAGTTTCTAAACACACTGCTGTACTTAAAATAAGCCATTGCCCCTTATCAATTTATATCCCAAGTATTCAGATGGTCTCTTAACTACGCCATCAACATTTGAAAAACTTAAGATAATCCCTATCCCAAAGCTGCTGAAAGTACTAGAGCAGTTGGCTTATTCAGAATGATCATTAGCATTTAGACTGCCTTTTCTGCACTGTACTAACCACCATAAATCACAGGCATATAGGAAGGAAAAACTACACAAAACTGTCATTTTAAAAGGGTAAAACTCACAATTTACAGGAAGATGAAATAATAAATTCAGAAGTTACCTGAAAAGTAGCCTGGTGCAAGGCATTCCATCCACACATAGAATGGGACCCGTTAACATTTGCTCCATGGCGAAGCAACAGCCTCAACACATCTATCCGTCCATTTTCAACAGCTGTAGTATAGCAGTCAGAAAATACATACATATATTGTCAATAGAAAGGCAAGCTTGTAGGACTAGATACTCTGGTGATGTTCCCATCACTTACTCACCTTGAAACTCATAATACTGTGATAATTTCTATCAACAAATCAAAACCCATGGTCCCTATGCAATGCCAAAATATTTACTGCAATTTTCTTACCCTAAACCCATTAATATATACATCCTTCCATGTACACATGGATTATTTACAATTGTATTTTAAAAGAGAGGGGAAACAAAAGCAAGAAGCAAACATTGATTCTCTCTGATAATAGACAATATATTTCTATTTTGTTAAAAATGCAACTGAGAGGAGAATGGGGCAAACAGGTGAGAGGAAACAGTTTCAAAAATGATTTAAAGGTTTCCCATCATAATCGTAATCTTTTTTTTTAATTTTTTAAAATTTATTATTCCTTAGAGAGTGGGGAAGGAAGAGAGACAGAGAAGGAGAGAAGCATCAATGTATGGTTGCCTTTCACCTGCCTCCAGCTACAGACCTGGCTGGAGACCTGTCTTGCAACCTGGTTATGTGCCCTGGCTGGGAAATCAAACCAGTGACCTTTGGGTTTGCAGGCCAGTGCCTTATCCACTGTGCCACCAGCCAGGGCCCTATCATTATCACTTGATAAAAAATGACAATAGCCACTGGCAACTAAAAGCGAAATAATTCAAGTTCTACACCTTAGATACTTTTTGACATCATAACAGCAATCATTGTTAAAATTAAAAACACAGCTTTTTTGCAGTGGATTTGCCACCAGAACGTGTATTGCAAAAACTACCAAATCAAAGCCAAAAGCCAAACTGGGACAGGAGAAGACTCACAGCAATACTGTGATCATTGGACATGCAGATTCCAACAAGTCTGCCACCATTAGCCATCTGATCTACACTATGGTGGGACTGACAAAAGAACCACGGAAAATTTTGAGAAGGAGGCTGGTAAGATGGGGAAGGGCTCTTTCAAGTATGGCTGGGTCTTAAATAAACTGAAAGCTGAACATAAGCTCATATCACCCCTGATTATCTTCCTGTGGAAATTCAACCCCAGCAAGTATTATGTGACCATCATGGATGCTCCAGGACAGACTTTATCAAAAATATTACTACAGGCACAATATGATTGCACCGTACTGATTGTTGCTCTCAATATTCATGAATTTGAAGCCTGGATCTCCAAGAATGAGCAGACCCACAAGCATGCCCTTCTGGCTGACATACTCATTGGGTGTGAAACAGCTGATTGTTGGTGTTAACAAAATGGATTCCACTTAGCCCCCCTAAAGCCAGAAGAGATACCAGGAAATCATTAAAGAAGTCAGCACCTATGCTAAGAAAATAGGCTACAACCCTGACATAGTTGCATTTGTGCCAATTTCTGGTTGGAATGGCGACAACATACTGGAGCCAAGTGCTAACATGCCTTGGTTCAAGGGATGGAAAGTTACCTATACAGAGGCAATGCCAGAGGAAACACGCTGCTTGAAGCTCTGGATTGTATCCTGCCATCAACTTGTCCAGTTGACAAGCCCCTGCATCTGCCCCTCTAGGATGTCTACAAAATTGGTATCCGTGTGGGTCGAGTGGAAACTGCTGTTCTCAAACCCGACATGGTGGTCACCTTTGCTCCAGTCAACATTACAAATGAAGTCAAGTCTATTGAAATGCACCACGAAGCTTTGAGTGAAGCTCTTCCTGGGGACAATGTGGGCTTCAATGTCAATAACATATCTGTCAAAAATGTTCGTCCTGGCAATGTGGCTGGTAACAGCCAAAATGACCCACAGCTTGCTTCACAGCTCACGTGATTATCCTAAACCATCCGACCCCAACCAGTGCTAGATATGCACCTGTTCTGGATTATCACACAGCTCATATTGCTTACAAATTGGCTGAGATGAAGGAGATGGATCACTGTTCTGGGAAAAAGCTGGAAGATGGCCCAAAGCTCCTGAAATGTAGTGATGCTGCTATCGTTGGTATGGTTCCTGGTAAGCCCATGGGTGTTGAGAGCTTCTCTGACTATCCTCCTCTGGGCAGCTTTGCTGTTCATGACATGAGACAGACAGTTGCTGTTGGTGTCATCAAAAGCAATAGACAAGAAGACAACTGGAAGTGGCAGTCACCAAGTCTGCCCAGAAAGCTCAAAAGGCTAAATGAGTATTATCCCAAATACCTGCCACCCCAGTCTTAATCAGTGGTGGAAGAGCAGTCTTAGAACTGTTTGTCTCAATCAGCCATTGAAGTTTAATAGTATAAGACTGGTTAATGACTACAATGCATCATAAAACATTCAGAAGGAAAGGAGAATATTTTGTAGACCATTTGGTTTTGTATGTGTGGGAGTTTTTCCAAGTTGTTAAGTTGTTTAAATCAATACTTTTTAATGGAAACAACTTGACCAAAATTCTATCACAGAATTTTGAGACCCATTAAAATAAAGTTTAATGAGAAAAAAATACAGTGAAACCTTGCTTATTTTAACTAAAGGGAACTCCAGATAAACTAAAGGATGTTGCTAAAAAAAAAAAAAAAAAATGCATTTTACTTAACTATAGTAACTGAAACTAATGACTCCCATTTGGGAAAACAGGATGGAGGAGGTTCCTCCAAAAAATAAAGAATAAAGCGACTATCCTCCAAAAATTATGACTAGAGCAGAGATGTGTATAAAACCTGATTTCATGCATTTGGTAATAGGAAAGAAAAAGCAAGTAAGATTTTTCATTTTATTTCAAGCATACAGTTTTCTTTATCTTCTACCATAGTAGGAAGCAGGAATCAACAACTCTTAGTTTAAAATTAGAATACAGACATGACTGGTGTGGCTCAGTGGACTAAACATGGGCCTGTGAACCAAAAGGTCACTGGTTTAATTCCCAGTCAGGGCACATGCCTGAGTTGTGGGCCAGGTCCCTATTTTGGGTTGTGTAAGAAGCAACCCACTGATGTTTCTCTCTCACATCAATATCTTTCTCCCTCTCTTAAAAATATAAAGACCAAAATAATTAAAATTAGAAAAAGACCAGGTTGCAAGCCAGGTCTCCAGTCAGGTCTGTGGCTGGAGGCAGGTGAAAAGCAACCATACATTGATGTTTCTCTCCCTCTCTGCCTCTCTCCCTTCCTCTCTCCCTGGAAATTAAAAAAAAAAAAGAAAGAAAACGAAAAAAAGAGCTACCATGTGACCCAACAACCCCTTTCAGGGTATCTACCTGAAAATTTTGAAAATGTTTATTCATAAGGATATATAATGACTGTCTGGAAAAAGTCCAGCTATTGTTAATATAGTGAGAATAGTTTGCATGACATCGATGTAACTTGGCAGCCAAGGAGAGTGGGCTGGAATGTGCATGCTTGAACAATGGTGACTTCACTGTACTAGTCAGTGGGGACGGTAGGTGCCATTGAGTGAGCACGTGTACTGTGTGGCCATCGCATTCAAAATGACTAAGTGAATAGAGCAACAAATCTACCTCAAATTTTGTGTTAAGCTTGAACATTCCTCCACAGAAACTATTTAGATGATTCAAAAGGCCGCAGCTATGGGCAACTGGTGACTGGCGACTTCATCACAACAACTCACCCACTCATGCATCACATCTCATGCGTTTTTTTCTAAAATATCAAATCACCCAGCTGATTCAGCCCTGCTACAGCCAAGATTTGGTATCCAGCAACTTCTGATTTTTCCCAAAACTAAAATCACCTTTGAAAGGGAAGAGATTTCAGACCATCGACAGATTCAGGAAAAGACGATGCGGCAGCTGATGGTGACTGGAAGAACTGTGTGAGGTCCCAAGGTGCCTACTTTGAAAGGGACTAAAGTGTCATTGTCTTACGTATAATGTTTCTTGTATCTTATATCTTCTGCAATAAATGTCTCTATTTTCCATATTACATAGCTGGATACCTTCTGTATAGACCTCATATGTACTCCTATGTTCCTGGCAGCACTATGCACAATGGCCAAGACATAGAAACAACCCAAGTATCTTTTGATGGCTGATTCGATAAACAGGATGTGGTGCATATACACACCAGAATACTACTCAGCCACACAAAAGGATGAAATATTGCCATTTGGAACAACATAGATGGATCTTGAGAGTATCATGCTAAGCAAAATGGAAAAGGGCAAAAACCATGTGATCTCATTCATATGTAGGATATAAAACAGAAAGCAACAAGCAAACAAGCTCAGGCACAGATGACAGAAAGTTACCAGAAGGGGGTAAATAAAGAGGATCAAGGGGGCAAAATTTATGGTGATGGGGGAAGAGTAGACTTTGGGTAGTGAGTACGCAAAGCAACATATAGATGTTGTATTATTATCAAATTATACACTTGAAAATATGTGATGCTACTAACCAATATCACCCCAATACACTTAATTTAAAAAATAAAATACATTAAAAGAAAACTAATGACTCCCAAGTTACTGGTGAAGTAGGTCATTTGAAGGATAGTTTGCATGCCTATTGATACCTAAAGATCAAGAGCCATTTTACTAATTTTACCAAATTATCCCACTTTCTTTACATAAATCTAGTTTAACAGTAGCACAATATATGTGTAACCTAATATCATGTACATATAACAGTTTCTAAATCTTCCTAGTGAAAGTAAACATGGTATAATGCTTTTAAGAAAACAAACAAGTGGGGCTAACTTTCCAGAATGTTATCTACCACAAAACTTTCTGCCATGAAGGTGGCCGTAACCCTGGAGGAGTCAATGAAAAAAAAAAAAAATGCCAGAAGAGATCTGCATAGTACTTAATTAAATACGTACACATGTATACATAAATCATTAAGTAAATAACGTATCCTGTGAATGCTGTAGGTATGAGGCCATAACAATGACTTCTTAAAATTGTAAGCATGGATAAATATCAGTATGTGTAAAAAAACTGTGTAGTGCAGAGATGCGTATAAAGTCTGATTTCATGTCCTTGGTAACAGGAAAGAAAACACAACAGGGATTTATTTTAAGCATATAGTTATTCCGCATCTTCTACTATAATAGGAAGCAGAAATCAACAACTCTCAGTCAAATATTAGAAAGGTACTAAACACAATTGAAAGATACTAATATAGATGTAACAATAGGAAAATAAAGTACTTAAAAGTATAAAATAAGAAATAAGTGTACTCATTATTATTAAAGATCATAACATGCCATTGGTATTCTATTAATTGTGTATATTGAATTTATACTAAAGCTTATTTTCCTCATAAGAATTTTCAGAAGTTCGTTAATAAAGAATTTTCTTAACCCAGGGAGGTTTCAGAAATTTAAACACCATGGGTTATATAGTACCAGTATGGAAGTTTAATAAATCTTATTTCTAAGTTAACATTGGAGGGCATTTTACTAGAGAAAAAAATAAGTTTTTCAAGCTGTTATTTTTCTATAATCAATCTAAAGTCAATCTAATTTTGGATAGAAGTCATAACAGAAAAGGAAGAAAATCTGTTTCATATCCAATTCATATATCATTATCAGTGATTGCTGGCAAAAATTATTTTATAGCCAGACTATAAATTGAAGATTATCAGGTTGTCAGAGGTGATACATGAAGCAGTGAGAAGGTAGGTTTGATTTTCATGAGTTAGGCTGATCTTATAAAAATGAAAGTTGAAAAGCCTTGTTTTGATTACTAAATACACTGTAGAAGTCAGAGACAAAAATTGTTTTCACTTTTAATATTATAAATACATTAAGATATCTGAATTCTGTATCTCTAGTGAAACCATACAAGAACAGATAAATAACATTTTTATAGGTCTTGCTAATTATTTCAAAATAATGCAAACTTAATGGTTAATAATTAAGGAATAATGGTTTACCAAAGTGTATTAAAATCTTATATTTGCTACCAAAGCCTCTCCTTTGAAAAAGGTGAATTAACCTTCTTTGTCCTTATGTAACAACTTACCACATTGGCGGGAAGAGGAACCATACCGTAACAATGCATGTTAAGCATCAATAAAAAAATGTTTATTTAAAAAAAAAACAGACTCAAACTTCCTATCTATTGGCCACCTAATCTACTAAGAAGTATTCTCCTCAAGAAAAGAAATCTTTATATGCCCAGTGGCAATCACAGGCAGAAGACAGGCAATAAATAATTGCTGACTGGGTGAATGGGGAAAAAAGTCTGAAAGAAAATAAGAATTCTTTCTTTTTAAAAATACGTTCCCTCTCCAGGCTGAATGGGCTTTGGAATTACATGCTGGGTATAACAACATAACTAAACCAGCCATCCCACTATAAATTATCATAAGAGTGGACAAAATATATATAGACAAGCCCAGGCTGGTGGCACAAAACCCTTGCTGGTGGCACAGTGGATAAGGTTGAGTTCCTCCAAGGTAAATAGGCTTGGAAACACCTCCAGCTCGCCACAGATCTAGTCTAACAAAGCATAAACCTAAACCTAAGTGATTTCAAGGTGATAAACCAGTAAATAATCTACCTATTAAGGAAAAAAATCAACATTTCTCAGATGAACATAACAGAATTCGTGTCTCTAATATACTATCCACAATATCCACTATGTAAGTCAGAAAATGGTCAAAAGAAACTGACACCGAAGGCCCATATATTGGATTTAACAAATTAACTAAAGCAGCTATAAATATGCTTTAAATTTTTAAGAAAGCTATGTTCAAATTTTTATTTCTAATGTACATGGTAAAAGTCAAGTGAACAAAGGATCTCAGCAGAGAAATGAAGCTGTATTTTTTTTTAAAGAACCAAATGAAAATTCTAGAATTGAAAAAATGAAATGATGGGCTTAAAAGAAAATCAGGGATGGCACAAGAGCCCATGAACTTAAAGACACCAATATAAATCTTCCTATTTAAAGAACTGAGAAGAAAAAGTCTGAAGGAAAATATCAACTGTTGAGACTTCTGAGACAACATCAAACGGTCCAACACACATGTAAACCAAATTCCAGGAGAGTAAGAATAGGGCAGAAAAAACATATTTGAAGAAAGAATGGCTGGAATTTTCCAAAACTTTATTTTAAAAACAAAAGGCAAAAGCTATATTGACTTACAGATTCCAGAAAAATCAGCAAACCACAGAGGTTTTGTTTCCATGGGTATTTAGCTATTATTGATGAGGAAGGAGAAAAAGGAGGAGCAAAAGGGAATTAGACACTGAGCATAATACACCAGGGAGCACACGCCTGCCTGCTTCACCAGGAAGCTGCAGCTTCACAAGCCAGGGAACCCCGCCAAAGGGATTAACACTTCTCTCCTCCCCACTCTGGTGCCAAAGGGATTAACACTCCTCTCCTCCCCACTCTGGTGCCCTGTTGCTGGGGACACAGGGAGAGGCGCTGTCTAACTAGGGGATGTAAACCCATCTAAAGCCTGTGGAAGCTTGGGAAGTTGATTGATTCTTCAGAAAAAGCACCTGTTGTCTTTGTGGTGGTGGTTGTTTTAAATCTTGCCCTGGCAGGTGTGGCTCAGTTGGTTGGAGCATCATCCTGTGACCCAAGGGTTTCAGGTTCGATTCCTGGTCAGAGTACACACCTAGGTTGCGGGTTTGATCCCCAGTCCAGGCACAGCCCAGAGGCAACCAATCAATGCTTCTCTCTGGCATCAATGTTTCTCTCTCCCTTCCTCTCTCTCTAAAAACAATGAAAAAATATCCTTGGGTGGGGTTAAAAAGAAAATTTTTACATCCATATCCTTTGGAAATACATACACAAATATTTATTGTTTAAATGTTTAAATATGACGAATGGAGTGTTTCTTCAAAATAATGAGTGGAGACAGCTGGTAGTACTGTAACTAAAATAACATTGGCCCTGAGTGTTAGGTACATAGGAATTCATGACATTTTCCCCTATCCTTTTCAAATTGTCCATTTAGCTTTAAAAAAACAAAAACAAACAAACAAAAAATGGCTACTGCCAATTCTGAAGAGAATTTCAAACAGGAATTCCAAAAACAATGAGTATCTGAAAACTTCCTACAGTATATAAATGCAAATTTAAAAAAAAACATATCAAATATACATTTTCAGTTATGAAAGCCCCCAAACTGGGGCTGCTTGAAAAAAGGTATTAATACTAAAGTAAACTTTATGATTAAAATGTGAACATACCTAATCTCTTCCTCAACAGACTTAAATAGTTCAGTGGTTAGTTTAGGACCACATAGCAAGTCAACCACAAGTTAAAAAAATAGCTAGGGCCCTGGCTGGTGGCACAATAGATAAGGCTCTGACGGGCAGACCCAAAGGTCACTGGTTCGATTCCCAGCGAGGGCACATAACCAGGTTGCAAGCCAGGTCTCCAGCCAGATCCGTAGCTGGAGGCAGGTAAAACCAACCTTCTCTCCCTCTTTGCCTCTCTCTGAAAATAATAAATAAAATCTTTTTTTTTAATAGCAAAAATACTATTCTACAAAATTATTTAAATCCTAGGGATTTTTTTTTATCTCAACTTAGTAGACATAGTAATTTCTACTCTGGGGACGAGATGAGTACTGCAAGTGCCATTATTTCTGAAGGCTTCAACTTGTAAAACACATGTAGAGGAAAAACAGAGGGTATTGAAAGAAGACCTGTGCACAGCCAAAAAAAAAAAAAAAAAATCAATCTACTATTCAAGATGGAAAACTCCAAGAAGAGTAAGTTGCAATTCTGACTCAAAAACCAAATTCATTTTTTACTATGGGCTTGGCACTGTCTCTAGGACAACTTTCACAAAATTGAGTTCTGCAATACACCATTTCACAAAAATAGTATTCCAGAGTAAAATAAGTATTAAAGAAGAAAAAACTGCCACAATATATCTAAAATACTATCATTTAACATGTAATAATTATATAAGCTATTGGCATATTTTAAATTTTTTGTATTAATTCTTCAAAACCATTATGTACTTTAAATATGTATAAAAATATGTACATGTATAAATGTATTTTTTCATGTTTTTGGTAATATTGCAATTCATATTACATAAAAGAGTAATTCTTTAAATAAATGACTTAACATAGGCATTTTGAAATAACAAAAAGAAAACTTTCTGCTGCATGAGATATCTGAAATTTTACTGCCCATGTTTTCCTTTAGGACTTTTATAGTGACACAGCTTATGTTTATCTTTTACCTATTTTGAGTTTACTCTGGTCCATGGTGTAAGTCGTGTGAGACATTCACACAAGTACGTCTAAAACATGTCTTCTTTGTAGCAGCTCGGCCCTGCCTCCACTGTGCTTGGCTGAGTTCACAACTCTGTTGTAACCTGCTGCTTCTCTGTCACTTGTCTGGCTCTCCCCTCCTGCTAAGCTTGGGCTCCAGGCAGCAGTCAAAACCCGCCCCTGCCACAGCCACTGCTGCTGCTGGAACTGCCATGGCCACCTTGGTTTCGTGGTTTGGCAAAGTACTGGCCTCCACCACCATAAGGGCCAGAGCTTCTGCCTCCAATTTCCTCCTTTCATGGGTCCAAAATTTGAAGATTGATTTTTGTAATTGCTGAAATCTTTATACTTCTGCCACCTCCAAAACTGCTTCCATCATTACCAAATCCGTTATAACCATCCCCACTGCCCCTGTATCCACCTCCACCGTGGCTACCACCAGAGCCACCTTGACTGCTGAAGTTTCCTCCATGACCAAAGTTGTCATTCTCACCAAAACTGCCTCAGAGTTTCCAGAATGACTTCAACCTCTTTGGCTGGAGGAAGCACTAGCCAACTCCTGCTTAGACAGGGCTTAAATTTAAGTTAAAGTTAAAATTAAAATGTGAATACCTCAATCAAACTAGCCATATTTGAAGTACTCATGGGTCAAACATAACTAATGACTATCGTACTGCAGAGTGTAGATGTAGGACATCTCCAAGTTCTATTGGACAACACTGGTCTAGAGTTTAAAATGAATTGGAATTTAACCTAGAATCCTAGGCATATCTACCTCCCAGCTACATGCCTGGCAGTAGGGACTAGGAGCCAGGCCATTAGTTATATACCTCCTATGCGTTGTGGTAAGTGTTCAAAGAAATAAAGAAATGAGTAATTAATTCTAGAACCTAGAGAAGTACCATGGATTCCCAAAGAGAAAAAGAAAGTAAAAGCTTACAATTTGGTATTACACAGGCATTCAATAGAGATGGGAATAAAGGAACCATGGACATGGACAATAGGTGGGATTGACTTTGGGGGGGAATGGGTGGGTGGGAAGGGGGACAGAGGGGAGAAAAAAGGGGATGGATGTAATACAACAACAATAAATTTTTTTTAAAAAATAGAGATGGGAGCCCAAGGATGAAGAATAAGGATGAAATAAAATACCCGACTTTGAAAGGCAGATTTCAAAGTGTCTTACACACAGAGAGATAGGGGAGAAAGGCTTTCCTCCTTTCAATCCAAACAGGTCTTATCTATAAGGCTCACGCTAAGATAATAGAAAAGAAAAATCAAAAGTGCTGAGGGTAGAAGCACTGCCCTTTTCACAACAGGTCATTAACATGATGTAACCTGTAAGAGCAAAAATCTAAGACAGCAAGAATTATATGGGAACCTCCAGCAATAATATCTAGGGGGACATTTTATATTTCTAAAGAAACAACTTTTTCCATTCCCTAAATTAGAAGGGAAAAGCAAAAAGAATTAATCTGGGAAACTATATTATAACAAAATATTTTTGAAAAGAAATATTAAAAACTAGAAACAGCCTTTAGCCCTTACAAAACTTCAAACCAAAATTTAACTCAGTTGCTATATATAACACACTGAGTAGTCATAAGCCCTACATGAAAACTTCGTAAAAACATGGATTCATTGTAGGATTCTCATCTGGGTCCCAAATATGGCAGACCTATACACATACGTAAGTGATAAATCTAACCAGGAATAGTAAATAAAAACAGTGATTATTATTTAATCAGGTTTGGATAATAATTCTGCTGACAAACATCACAGTTAGTGAGGCAGGAATGAGTAGTTTAACCGCAGGCTGTTCAACAGCTCTAGCGATAGCAGCCAGTTGCTGATTTTGGTGAGTGAGAGAGATCACCTACCTATTCGATTAGTACATTTGATTTACATATATATGAATATGTAACTACTTCTATGCTTTTCTAAGTTCTACATGCACTATATTCTCCATTATACTTTTCATTTTTCTATACAATTTAACAATAAAATAATCTTTGCACTGTATACCTAATTTGTATAAAACTTTTTTCCCTACTTCTGTCATGAGGCAAAAAGCATGTTCATAAGCCATTTATCTACAGCAATACTTTGCTGGGGCTGTGGTTATACTGACATCTGGTGGCACTAGAAAAGGAACCAGACTGCAAAAACAGATTTTTTTTTTTTTTAGTGTTGATAATTTATTCTATTTGACTTCAGAGTTCATATTTTTTTAGGCTTTACCTATACCCAAAACAGCAGAACTGTTCAAGTACTATATTAACTCCACTGACAAAATGCATTAGTTGCAACCCTTGCCAATGTGACTGGCAAGGATGTAGAGTTACTTAAAAGAATGTTCCTAGGTTGCAGGACTGTCCCCAGTTATTCATTTCAAAATTAAAGTTTATAATCAAAATGGTTATAAAATAGAGACTTTCCATCAAGGATAGATACGTAATTTCAAACCATTCTACATATTCACATGAATTTTTGTAATGAATCTTGGCCATGAATCCTTAAAATATAGTATTTTAGTGATATTTAATTTTTTCTAAGATTATAATATAAAGTTACACTTCTTTCTTATAAGATATCTCGTATCTGTCCAATGACTAACAATCTTAATCTTAAAGATGTATACTGATAGGAAAAACTATGACCTCATATGTAAAATCCATTATGATAGGAATATAACAAAAAGGTGTGGTGAATATCCAAATCCAATTCTACATGTTGCCACAGACAATGTGTCATGAATCATGGTTTCCGACAGAGAAAAGTCTAATGGTCAATTAGACATCAGCGATCATATCCAGAAAAACATATCCTTCCATTACATGAAAGTCTTGAAATATAAAAAGTTAATCAATATCTTCTTACTTATTGTTTATTTTTCCATGTCTCCCCAACAACAGAGTCAAGAGAAATATCTGATTTAGATAGCACAGCCTCAAATGTACAACTTCTGGAGCTACAATATTGAATTCTACCACTTTCTATAATCTTCCAATTCCCATTTTTGAAGCATTCACAGCAGTATTCTCTTTATAGGAGCCACCTTTGTAAGTATGATCCCCATAGCATGGCTTACAGAAATAAATAATTACATTGCAGAATCCCTATCAGAGAAAAAGTACATGGCAAACTATCCTCCAACCCAAGAACTCCTATTTAAATAAGAGCAACGCTGCTATTTCAGCCATACGAACAAGTGATGATCACATAATTGGCTAACAGCAATATTTATTATGAAGAATGAAGAGATAATTGAATTAACTATGCAATGATCCAGTTTGACAGCCACACATATTGTACAGCAATGTTACTCAGTATCATCTGCAAACTGTTACCAATCCTCAATGAGGTAAGGCATTTTGAACAGAATGTAAGTCAATTATGTCCCTGAGTACACTCTTTAGTTCACCTAACATTTTTCTTGAAACATGGCTTCTTTGATGAAGGAAGCAGTGCGTTCTAGCTCAAGACACATATCAGTACACACTGACATTTTGAGCAACATGGCTCTATGATGCCTATTAAGAACAGGGCTGCCCTGGCTGGTGGCTTAGTGGATAGGCACCGCGACCTGCAAATCCAGGGGTCGATGGTTCAATTCCCAATCAGGGCATATAATCAGGTTGCAGGCCAGGTCTCTAGCCAGGTCTGTGGCTGGAGGCAGGTGAAAGGCAACCATACATTGATGTTTCTCTCTGCCTTCATCCCTTCCCCTCTCTCTAAAAATAATGAATAAAGTCTTAAAATAAAATTAAAAAAAAAAGAACCAGGCTAACACTGTATGGGCAGGGTGGTGGTGAGGAGAAGCTCATGTAGGTCTATTTCTACCATATACTAAAATGCTGAATTATTGCAAAATACTAAGATCAAGAATTTTTGATTTACTTTAAAAATTAATATGGACTTCCCACTTTAATATTGTGGCATATAGTAAGCATTCCCCCATACTCTTCTCAGAAAGCACCCAAAAGCAATTAATCCAAAATCAGCAAACAAACAAAAGCACAGTCTCCATTATTAGCAAAACTAGGATCCAGCTAAAACTATAAATCTAAAACATATAAAAAGAACTTCCTAAATGGAGGTGAATCCCAGGTACCTGCGGGAGGAAGGCGTGAGAAGATGTCTCAGAAAGAGCAGGCAAGTAAACTTCAAGGAGAGAGGCTCCCTCTGAGATGCCAAACTTAGCAACAAAGGATAGATTCATGGGCTGAAAGCAGAACTTCTCTAGACCCAATTCTAGTCAGAAGAACAGGTTCTAAACAAAGAATCAGACAAGAAGCTCTATTTGCAAGAGTAGCTGATAGCTGAGCTCTGCTACCGCAGAAGGGAAGCTGCACTGCAAAGCTCACAGCTGCCTGTGCCCACTGACTAGTGAAAGGTAACAACGAAATCAACTCACACCCCAAAATCCTGAATCTAGCCTTTCCTACGATGTGCCATTTTTGCTAGTTCGCCTGCATCTTTTGCCTTCATTCGGTGGCGAGAGTTCCCCGTAACACAGGGGCATCCACCTTCCCTAGCTATGTCACAAGTCACTATACACTTTTTTTTTTTTTAAGATTTTATTATTTTTAGAGAGAGGAGTAAGGAGAGAGGCAGAGAGGGAGAGAACATCAATGTATGGTTGCCTTTCTCCTGCCTCCAGCTAAGGATCTGACTGGAGACCTGGCTTGCAACCTGGTTATGTGCCAGGGCTAGGAATTGAATCAGTAACCTTTGGGTTCGCAGGCTGGCACCTTATCCACTGTGCTACCAGCCAGGGCCATCACTATGCACTCTTGAGGTCACCTTATGCCTTTTACCCAGGGCACAGTTATTAATTTGCCATTGTTATGCAAAGTATCTTAAACTCCCTATCATCCACTTCCCCTTCCCCCAATTAAGGTTTGTGGGGACTATGCTCTGCTATTTTCTGGGGATCCCCATTCTGCAGCCTGTACCATTACACCTCACAAAAACACTACAAATGATTGTAAATCCCAAAAAACAGTGAAAAGTAGAATAGATGGTGGCTTGTTCACGTCTGGAATACATCAGCAGAGTCAAAGGCTATGCCACATGAGCTGAAGCATACACATTTTCACAGTTAAATATTGAAATAGACAGTCTCACATAATACTGTTTATAGAACACTTTGTTCTTATTAAACATTATTGCTATGTTTAACATTGAAGGTTACAGAGAATAAGCAGAGACTCAGAAGAACAAAAAATGAAAAATAATCCATCAAAAGTTAGAACTGCATGCTGTGCAGTTCCCACAGAAATTGTTTTATGAAGGGGCATAGGGCTGGATTCAAGCCTCCAATTTATCAGTGTTATTTTATACAGAGCAAAATAAAGAGAAAAGCTATTTCCTATATAATTAGCTGGATTTTCACTTAGAATCTGCTGTATTTATAAATAAGGATATTCTTATTTCCAAAGCAATTTTACAAATCTAGCCTTAGAATATTTACTATTAATGTATTTATGAGACAAGGGGAAGAAATTTGGGGAAGGAAGAGACAAGGACAATATAAGAAGGGGACAGGCTCCTACTTAAAAAATAAACTTTAAATTGCATGTTAACAAAACAGGGTTCTAGAAGGATAATTTTCACAAGGAAAAATACAGAGCAGTTTCCTGAAGTCCCCTTTTCTTGTGGGGTTTTCTAATTTCCTACTGCCATCAAACTGAAGAAATCCCTTTTTTTTTTTTAATATTTTATTTATTATTTTTAGAGAGAGGGGAAGGGAGAGAGGCAGAGAGGGAGAGAGACATCTCAAGAAATCCCTTTTGATGAGCTGTACAGGGAAAATGTTCCCATTATAAACTGTAGAGCAGTAATGTTTAAACTCTCTCACCCATCATAATCATAATCACCCATCATTGATGTCAATAACTCTTCCAGTTTTGGGGAAAGTTTCCATAGCTTTCTATTCATTTTCTATCCCTTGATTCTCTGGTTCTGTATTTATAGCTCCTAGCAACAGTCTAGGTCGTAACTGGGCCATGGGGACAGGTATTACAACATGCACAGGAATATGGCATCCTTCAGGGAAAGGGGACAACACAGACCGAAGTTTCAGCAAGAAAGTATATCTACAGATGGGGCAGGACGCTATAGATAGGCAGTCTCCCTTTCCTCCAGAGGAAAGTCCTCCTTTCCTCTGCTTGGTCCAGCTGCTCTTTCTCACCTAGTTTATTATCCACAGTTTGTTGCAAACCTTGAAGTGTTCTGGATTTTGTTTTGATAAAAGATTCTCTTCCATTGTAGATTAAAACATGGATCACTATGGTTGTTTAAAAGAGTAGAAAGACACAGGTAAGCAAAGCAAATTACTAGTTTGTCATATTATTTATGAACAGAGCAGACACCAGAGCCCAGATCATCTAACTGAAGTCATATATCCATTCTTTGACACTATATTCTTGCAAAAGCTAAAACAGTACTTTTTCTTCTTTAAAAAATACTCTGATCTACTTCCAGACAAGGACCTGATATAACTGATGCAACATTTGAGTGCATAAAAGTACTATATATGACTACATCTGCTTGAGTCAAATTATTTTTTGTTATTAACCAATACAAAATATAATTAGAATGGTAAGTTTGCTGCCAAAAAGAAAAACAAAACTAAATAAGTCCTATTATTAAAAATAAGTAATTGAAGGTCATTCATGGGCCTGAATTATCTTAGCAACTCTACCTTAACATAAAAAAATTACAAATTAACTATATTATAAAATATAAATCACTAAAAACTCTACATCTCTAATTTTCTCCAAATACCTATATGAAGAAGTAGCCCTGGCTAGTAGCACAGTAGATAAGGCACCAGCCTTTGAACCCGAAGGTTGCTGGTTCGATTCCCACCCAGGGCACACAACCAGGTTGCAAGCCAGGTCTCCAGCCAGGTTCATGCCTGGAGGCAGGTGAAAGGCAACCATACAATATTTCTCACCCTCTCTGCCTCTCTCCCTTCTTCTCTCTCTGGAAATAATAAACTTAAAAAAAAAAAAAAAGAGCCCTGGCTGGTAGCACAGTGGTTAAGGCACCGGCCTGCAAACCTAAAGGTCACAGGTTCCATTCCCCAGCCAGGCACATAACTAGGTTGCAAACCAGGTCTCCAGTCAGGTCTGTGGCTGGAGGCAGGTGAAACGCAACCACACACTGATGTCTCTCCCCCTCTCTTCCTCTCTCCCTTCCCCTCTTTCTAAAAAATAATGAAATAAAATCTTAAATTAAAAAAAAAGAAAGAAAAGAAAAAAGAAGCATAACACTAAGCTTCATAAATGGGACTATTACATTTTGAAACTATAAAATAGTGATCAAACTAGCATTTCTCAAACAGTCCTATGAAATATTACTGTTCTTTGTGTTCAACAAAGAAAAACAATATTATGGTCAAATACATTTCAAAATGATGGGTTAAAGTCTAGATGTGTTATTTTATTGTTTGTATTTGTTTTGACAAGTGTTGTTTTATAAGCGGCCTCTTCAGAGACCCTCACTCTTTCATTCAACAAATAATTTACTGAATGCCTACCACATACCAGGCACTGATCCGGGCTTGAGAGTTATGACAGTGAGTAAAATAAATAACATCCCTGTTCTCATGGAACATTCTTGCTAGTGGAAGGGACAGTCAATAAATAAAAAAGCTAATATATAAAGTAACTGCAGTCAGTAATAAGAACTATGAAAATACTAACATAACAGACTACAGAAGATACTTTAGACTGGGTGAACATATTAAGCTACATTGCTGATGCTTTTTATTTTCCTACATTAGAGAATACAGTACATATTATTTTCTAGCATGTTCATCAAAAACCTTTTTATCAATGAATAGCTATTAATACCTCAGTGAATCTATTCAGGAAATGCTATTCTAAACAATACACAAATAACAGCAGGATCAAATATACCTTTTCTGATCATAAATACAGTGTTCTTACCATTTCCTCCATCTGCAAAAGTGGAAATAATAAAGTATGTATCTCATAGCATCATGGTAAAAATTAAATGAGCTAATTCATGTAAAACACCTGACACAGGGCTTGGTATATATTCAGCTCAATAACTATGATCGTCATAATAATACAGCACTCTAGAAGCACATGATGTCTTCCTCTGTCATCCAACAAGACATTTTTCCCTCTCTGAACACTTTATTTCTCTCTCTTTCTACAGGCCTTAACTCATTTTATTCACTTCTCCATGGATTCCATGAAGACAACAACTAGAATAGGCATTGCACATAGCTGGGCCTCGGTGAAAGCTGATGTTGTTGGACTGAATATCCAAAACGGGTTAAATGTGGATGCGAGTAAAAAAGAAACTTTCCCTGTGGGAAACTCAAACCATATTATATCAAGGCTCCTATGGAACATCTGCATAATGATACATTATACATATTCAAAATAATTGCATATATTAACATAACCAGAAATGGGTCATATTCTGTGGTATTCCTGCCAGAAATGCATAACCTGAACTCTGTCAAGGGAAAAACATCAGAAAACTCAAATTGAAAGACATTCTAAAAATAAATGGTCTGAACCCTTCAGAAATTTTTAAATTACAAAAGATAAAGACTGAAAATTTTCCAAATTACAGCAGGCTAACGAGAAATAAGAATTCAATGTAACAAGTGATTATGTATAGGAGCCTGAATAAAACTAACCTTTTCCTTTTCTTTTCTTTTTTTGCTATTAGTGGAACAATTGTAAAACTGAATAAGATGTGTAGATTAAACAAGGCTGTATCAATGTTAACTTCCCAATTTGATTGTGGCAGTTATATAAGAGAATTTCATTGATTTTATGAAGTTCACATTGAAGTATTTGTGGGTAGAGAAGAATTATATTTATAGTTTCATCTCAAAGGGTTAAATATTATATGGACAAATAGACAAAAATAAAATGATAAAGTGAACATGCAAAAGAAGAACATTTGGGTGAAAAGTATCTAAGAATCCTTAGTACTATTATTGAACACTTTTATAAATCTGAAATTATTTCAAAATAAAATGTCTAAACATAAGACTAAATGGGAAGAAATGGAAGGATAGCAAATAATCACATGAAGATGCTCAACATCAGTAGCAATCAGGAAAAATGCAAATTAAAACCATAATGAAATATTAATTAAATCCTTATTAAAAAATTAAAATGTAAACACAAAAAAGAAAAATATGTTAATACCAAGTGTTGGTGAACAACTGAGGCAACTGAAATGTTCAAACATTCCCAGAGGGAATGTAAAATGATAAGGTCACTTTCTAAGAAATTTCCAGGTGGCAGTGCCACCACCATGTCTTCAGGGACCAGTGTTAACACCCTGCAGTGCCTGCTGGAGCAGCTCAGGATGGAGGCCGCTGCAGAAAGTACCAAGGTCAGGCCTCCCATGCGGCTGCAAAGCTTCAACAGCACCTGCAAGGATGCCCACCAGTTGGGGCGCCGGCAGGAAGCAACCCCTTCCAGGAGCCGGAACCTGTGCTTTACTCTGGACACTGGAAAGAAATTCACCAGGGAATGCCTTCAGGTGCAAAGTCATAAACGCCTCCAAGTCTCAAGAAAACATTTTTCTTGAGGTTGTCTTGATTTTTGTAAGTAAGAAGACTGTTTTATTTTTGCCACTGAGCAAAGTAGGGCTCGTTCACGTGGAGCCTTGGTGTAAGACCCAACGATTAGTGTTGAGGAAAATGGGTCTTTATTTACCATATTCCAACGTAGGGGGTGATGGGCTATGAGTACTTCAGCTCAGAGCCCTGTGCTCCCCTGAGACCCAGCACTTTCCTTGCTCCCCAAAAGGCTATATGCCAAAACCAAGCCCAACAGTCCCCATCCCTCATCCTCAGCTCTCTCCTTCAGGGTCTGGGGTGCATTGTCTTTAGCCTCTGTATAACAGTCCAGAAAAGCACGTGCTGTATTACACTGGATCATGGTGAAGTCCAGGAAAGGAACAAGTCTTAAGAGTATCCTCTCTACTAAGAGTCCAGATAGAGTCCAGGTCTGCAAGCAGAGTCCTTGGTGGCTCTGGAGTCAGCTGGAGTGAGCACGATCAAAGCAGCAGCCCAGGCCACATGGCTAAATCCTGTCTGTAAACTGCACAGCTACACATCATGGCTCTTTCTCTTACACACCAGACCTTGTAGCCAACTCCCATCTACACCCTTTCAGACTATGTGGCTTCTCTTCATCCTTCCAAAGTCACATGGCTCCTTCTTCCACACCAGACTTCAAGGCAGTGTGCAAGGCCCTCCTTCATCCCTTCTTCATCCCTTCAAACAGCATGGCCCCCTTCCTTCTGGCTGGCTGCTTTCCTTCTGGCCCTCGTCAGCCAAGACTTGACCAGCTCCTTGTCACTGATACGCATAGTACCTTAAACAGTATCATCAGCCTTTTATGGGCTCTACCTACCAGCCTGCCATAGATAGGCAAATTATCTTAAAAGCTATATTATCTCCTTCTCCCACCCCCAAAACCACCGGGCTGTGGGCAATGTGGGTTGCCCGTGTCACCTCGTTGCATTTTTAACACTAAATATAGAAGTTGTTTCTTAGCAAATTTGTTAGGAAAGATTAATGTGTTGCAGATTAGATCTCCCCATTCTGTGTATGAAGCAGCTCTGATCTTTGTCTTCTTACATTCCTCGACTTTACAGTTGTGGTTGTACTCTTAAAAATATACATTATTTCATGTCTTTAAAAATCTTTTAAAATATGACTTACAGAAAACTGCAAATGATTAAAAACAAAGTAATGTGAAAATCTTACAACATAAATGAATTCTTAATGTCAAGTTTTACTTTGATGATATGCCATCAATGTAATTTGAGGCACTTTTAAAAGAATACTTTACTTGTGTTTGTAATAATCTTCAAAGAGCTTGGAAATAAAATGTCTGCTTAATTCATCATTTTCTATGACAGCAAAAAGGAAAAAAAAAAGAAAGAGAGAGAAAAGAAACCTCCTAATTGTTTTCTGTGTTAAACATACATTTACCATATGACCCAACAATCCTAAGTATTAACTCAAGAGAAATAAAAATTTATATTCAAACAAAACCCACATTCAAATGTTTGTAGTAATTTACTCATAATCACCAAACACTGGAAACAACTTAAATGCATATCATCTAGTAAATTAGTGATATATGCAACAATGTGAATGTCAGAAGCATTCTGACTTTTAAGTGAAAGAAGTTAGTATCAAAAATTACATGTTACATTATTCACACATATTTATGACATTCTCCAAAAAAGCAAACTAAGGAATGAAAACAGACAAGTAGTTGTCAAGGGTAAAGGGGACAGAAAAGGTTAATTAAAAATAGCATGACAGAATTTAGGGGATGATGTAATTGTTCTGTGTTATGACTGTTGTTGCCTTTACACAATTTTATGCATATGTAAAAACCATAGAAGCCCTGGCTGATGTGGCTCAGTGGACTGAGCACTGGCCTGTGAACCAAGTGGTCGCTAGTTCAACTCCCAGTCAGGGCACATGCCTGGGTTGCAGGCCAGTTCACCAGTTGCGGACATACAAGAGGCAACCACAAACTGATTGGTTTTTTTCTCCTCCATTCCCCTCTCTCTAAAAATAAGTAAGTAAAATCTTAAAAAGAAAAAAACCCAGAGCTGTACACCGAAAAGAATAAAGGTCACTGTACGTAAGAATCTATATTTTTAAGTTTATAAGGAAAAAAGTACTTTTGCAGATATCTCATTATCAGCCCAATAAAGACTGGGTAGATACTATTAGTCTCATTTTATTTTTTTATTTTTTTTATTTATTATTTTCAGAGAGAGGGGAGAAGGAGAGAGGGAGAGAGACATCAATGCATAGTTGCCTTTCACCTATCTCCAGCTATGGACATGGCTGGAGGCCTGGCTTGCAACCTGGTTATGTACCCTGGATGGGAATCAAACCAGTGAACTTTGGGTTCACAGGCCAGTGCCTATCCACTGAGATACCAGCCAGGGCTTATTACTCTCATTTGTAAGTGGGCAAATTGAAGTATTCAGTAAATAAATGAACATACAAATCATATGTGACAGGACTAAAACTAGTTAAGATACACTAATTCTCAACAAATATTTTATTCTCCTAATCTTCTCATCTTCCACTAAATTTTATGAGCCACAATGTCCCTGAGGACAAATAGTATCAAAGGGAGGGAAGGGGATAAAAGAGACAGATAATGAAATTATGCCCTGCAGGACTTAGCTTTTGTCCTCAAAGAATTAAAAAAAATAGTTCATAATTGAAGAAGTCTGAATAGTGATACATATAGGAAACAAATTAACTGACATTAAAGGATTAGCTGGTAATTTCTTTCATAAAATCTTCTTAATGCTTTAATGCTAAGAAAAAACAAAAAAGCAAATAAAATATTCTACCTGGTCTTCAGAACAACACTGAGAACAGCAATGATGATGACAATTCAGAACAGATTTTACAACTTTAAAAATAAACATTTAAAAATATTCCCCGAAGATAAAAATATGCTATGACCCAAGGGGGAGTAACCTTTTTTTGATTTCTGAATCAAAAAAAAAAAAAAAAAGGCAGTATAATATTAGCCAAAGAATATACTTTCAAGACTACCCCATGGTGAGGGAGGAATTAAGTTTAGCTCCTTCACCAAAAAAAAAAAAAATTAAAAATAAGAAGTTACATCTGTACCATAAATATCATATCTCACCTAAAAACAGTGGTGTGGTTTCCTCTAAAGTAGTTGCATTAGGATCTGCCCCAGCTTCTAAAAGAATCTGTACAATCTTCCAATGTCCTTGACTGGCAGCAAAATGTAATGGAGAGAAGCCCTCAAAAGTCTTTGTTTTAATGTAGTTTTCAGATGAATCTATAAAAGAATCAAAAAACATCAATTAGAAAACATCAATTCTATCTCTTGGAATTAAAAAGCAAATATTTCAAGAAATATTAAAACATAAATGAAAGGTCCATTTAGTGGAAAATGATCTGGAAAATAAAAGTAAGTTCTACAGGGGTCACAATGTGAACAGCTCTGTGGCATTCTTCACACAAAAATTCTGCCCGCACACTCATTTTCTCTTCTCTAATTTTTGGAGTGCAAGTGAAGCGGAGTGGCAAGAGTTGAAAGGTAACACAAAAGCAAAATCTGAAGGGGATGAAGCATCAAAAGATTTGCTTAAGCAAGATTTCCTAAAGTATTAACAAATTTGACTTTTTTAATTCCTAAATTTCCATGACAGAAATGGTCCCATCTCTAGCATTACTTTTTGCTATTCAACTAGTAACATTAAGGTAGTTTAAAATACCCATTTCTGCCACCTTGGACCTTGGCTGGTAGCTCAGTGGAAAGGCACTGACCTGCAAACTCAAAGGTCGCTGGTTCGATTCCCATCCAGGGCACATAACCAGGTTGCAAGCCAGGTCTCCAGCCAGATCCATAGCTGGAAGCAGGTGAAAGACAACCATACATTGATGTCTCTCTCCCTTCCCCTCTCTCTGAAAATAATAAATAAAATCTAAAAAAAAAAAAAAAAAAAATTCTGGCCTGGCTGATGTGGCTCAGTGGTTTGAGTGTCAGCCTGCAAACCAAAGGGTCACCAGTTCAAGATCCAGCCAGAGCACAAGCCTGGGTGGCGGGGCTGGGTCCCCAGTGTGGGTAGTCAAGGGGCAACTGATCGATGTTATCTCTCACACATTTCATGCATTGATGATTTTCTCCTTTTCTTTCTTCCACCCTTCCCTTCTCTCTAAATGTAAATAATTTTTTTAAATGAACTAGACCACCTTCATACACCATATGCAATAAACTCAAATGGATTAAAGACTTAAATGTTAAGATTCAAAACCATAAAACTCCTAGAAAACATAGGAAGTAAAATTTCAAACATCTCTCATAGCAATATTTTTTCATATATGTCCTCGGCCAAGGGAAACAAAAGAAAAAATAAACAAATGGGATGAAATCAAGCTAAACAGTTTTGCATAGCAAAGGAAATCATCAATAAAACAAACAAAAAAAAACTCATTGAATGGAAGAACCCATTGAATCGAAGATACACCTGACAAGGGGTTTATATCCAAAATTTATAAAAAACTCAAGACAACTCATCACCAAAATAAATCCAGTTAAAATATGAGCCAAGGACCTGAATAGACACTTCCTCAAAGGAGACATACAGAGAGCCAAAAAGGCATATAAAAAGAATCTCAATTTTACTAATTATCCAAGAAATGCTAATTAAAACCACAATGAGGTATCACTTCATACCTGCCAAAATGGTTATCATCAATAAATTAACAAACAAGTGTTGAGGATGTGAAGAAAAGGGCACCCTCATGCACCACTGGTATAAATGCAGACTGGTGCAGCCACTGTGGAAAACAATATAGAGGGTCTGCCAAAAATTCTAAATGTACAGCCAAGACAGAGGCATAAGTATATACACTACATCTCTCTCACAATTAAGAAGAAATTTACATCTACCTCAAAACTAAATAAAAACAACCAGAAGTTCCAGAAAATCGCACTACATGAAAGTGCAACAAATGAAAAAATAAGAAGGGCCGAAGCTGGGTAAAGAGTAGCAGCAGCGGCACAAGGGCTGAGGTCCCGGCAACATGTGCTGTCATACATTTAAACTTGAGATACACTCCTGGGCCAGACCAGACTGCAAAACTCATAGTTCTGGCACTGGAGAAAACAGAGCCACGTTGCTCTGTGAAAACCAGTGGAGGTTGGGGTGAAGGAAGAAACTGCCAGTCTCAATAGCCAAGCGACACTGTTTCCTCTCAGACCCCTCCCCACACACAGCACCATAACATAGTAAAATGGGTCACCCTACACTGACAAATACCTAAGGCTCTGTCCCTTACCACATAGCAGGTGCAACAGCTCTACCTAAGACACAGAGGCAAACACAGAAAACTGTCAAGCTGAGGAGACTGAGAAGTATGGCCCAAAAGGCAGGGCAGATCAATGTTCCAGTGGGAGAACTGAGTGATGAGGAGATAGCCAACCTAACAGGCTCAGAGGTCAAAACATTGGTGACAAAGATGCTGACAGACTTGACAAAAGTGTCTGAGTACAACAAACACAGAAGGGAACAAGTGAAGACTATGAAAGTGAAGTGAAACAAAAGAAAAGACACATCAAACCAATGGTGAAAGAAAGGAAACCATGGTTCAAATCAATGATTTGGAACATAAGGAAGAGATAAATAGCCAACCAGCACAGAATGAGGAAACAAGAATTGAAAAAAATGAGGAGATGCATAGGAACCTCTGGGACAACTTTAAATGGCCAATGTCTGAATCACAGGGGTGCCAGAAGAAGAAAAGGAAGAGCATGAAATTGAAAACTTATGTGAAAAGATAATGAAGGAAAACTCCCCTAATTTGATGAAGAAATAGACATACAAGTCCAGGAAGCACAGAAAGTCCCAAACAAGCTGGACTCAAAGAGAACCATACCAAGACATAACATAATTAAAATGCCAAAGGTTAGCCCTGACTGGCGGCACAGTGGATAAGGTGCCGGCCTGGGAACCCAAAGGTTGCTGGTTCGATTCCCAGCCAGGGCACATAACCAGGTTGCAAGCCAGGTCTCCACCCAGCTCTGTGGCTGGAGGCAGATGAAAGGCAACCACATATTGATGTCTCTCTCCTTCTCTGCCTCTTTCTTTTTCCCTCTCTCTGAAAATAATAAATAAAATATTTAATAAATAAATAAATAAAAAGCCAAAGGTTAAAGAAAAGGAGAGCAAGAGGGAAAAAGAGAGTTACTTACACAGGGGTTCCTATAGGATTATCAGCTGATTTCTCAAGAGAAACTTTGCAGGCAAGAAGGGGCTGGCAAGAAGTGTTCAAAGTGATGAAAAGCAAAGACCTACAACCAAGATTACTCTATTCAGCAAAGCTATCATTCAGAATGGAAAGGCAGATAAAGTGCTTCCCAGACAAAGTAAAGCTAAAGGAGTTCATCATCACAAAGCCATTATTACATGAAATGTTAAAGGGACTTACTTAAGATAAAGAGGATCAAAACTATGAACGTTAAAAAGACAACAGCTCTCTTTCTTTCTCTTTCTCTCTCTTTCTTTCTTTCTTTCTTTCTTTCTCTCTCTCTCTCTCTCTCTCTCTCCCCCCACCCCCCCTCCCCCCCCCCCCCCCCAAAAAAAAAAAAAAAAAAAGACAACAAATTCACAACTATCAACAGAATCTAAAACATAAAAACAAAAACTAAGCAGACAACCAGAGGGAGGACAGAATCAAAGATACGGGGAACATCTGGAGGAGTGTCAGCTGGGAGGAGGAAGGGGGAAAAGGAAGAAAGGCTCAGAGATTAAGCAGCATATTTTGTGGGTGCAAAATAGACAGGGGGATGTTAAGAACAATACAAAAAGGTAGAGCCAAAGAACTCACATGCATGATCCATGGACATGAACTAAGGGGGTTGGGATTGCTGGAGGGAGGGGAGTGCTAGGCAGAGGGGAGCAAAGGGAAAAGAAATTGGGATAAATGTAATAGAATAATCAATATTTTAAACTTTTTTAAAGGAAAAGAAGAAGAAATCAAAAGAGAAATTAGACAAAAAAAATTCTAAATGTAATTGCCTTATGACCCAGTGATACCAATTCTGCATATACTATATCTGAAGAAACCCAAAATGCTAATTTGAAAGGATACATGTACCCCTACACTCATGGCAAAATTTTTTACAATACCTAAAACATGTAAGCAAGCCAAGTGCCCATCACCACAACAAGTGGATGAAAAAAGTGGTGGTACATATATACAATGGAATATTAGTCAGGAAAAAATGAAATTTCACAACAGCATGAATAGACACAGAGTATTAAGCTAAGTGAAATGTCAGTCAGAGAAAAACAAGTACCATTTGATTTCTCTTTTATGTGGAATCTAAAAGAACATAATAAATGAAGAAAACAAAACTGAAACAGACTCACAGATCCTGAGAACAGAGAATGATGGCTGCTGAGGCAGAGGGTACTGGGGGCTGGGTGAAAGAAGTGAAGGAATTAAGAAGCACTAATTGGTAATTATAAAATAGTCACAGGGATGTAAAGTACTGCATAGGGAACACAGTTAATAATATTGTAACTATGCATAGTGCCAGATGGGTGCTGGAAATATCAAACAGGAGGGGGGCAGCAGTGTAGTTCTAAAATCAAACACAGGCTGACAAAAGCATCTCACTGGATTGCAATGTACAATGTAACCTTGTTGAGGGAATGGAGAAAAAAGATACTGGGCCAAGTAACTTTGGAAATGATGTTATATGACTAGGAATAGTCAGGCTAATGACAAAAAGAACTATACTTAGACACTCTAGTCCACTTGGGTGGAACTGTTTCTTATAGGGGTACAGTTAAACAATTTTGAAACCACTGTATATGTACAATAAGACCAAATGAATAAGTAAATGGATGGTGGATAGCAAGAGCCAGATTTCTCACTACTGGAAAGGGAAGTTACAGACCATGGAAAGTAGAAGGCTAGAATGAACTGTATAGAATGATACCAGACATCAGTATGAACTCTTGTTTACCTTTACAGATGAATAGGTACAGAAATAGTAACAGGTATGTGTATACACATGGGTTATAATACATATGTCCTAGCTCTGTCTGCTGAAAGGCTTAAAAACAATAACATGCCAGTAGCAATGAGCACACCCAGTGTCCAGATGCTGGTTTTGAATACCATTCTCCAATAAAGGAACCAGGGCTATTGGGAGAATGGCTAATTCTAGGCTTGGTACATGGACTATACAAAATGAGCTTAGAATATTGTGTAGTTTCAGAAAATTAACCAGGCCTCAAAAAACAAAAAATGAGTGAATAAGGCGCTGGCCTGCAAACCCAAAGGTTGCTGGTTCGATTCCCTAGCCAGGACACATAACCAGGTTGCAAGCCAGATCTCCAGCCAGATTCTTAGCTGGAGGCAGGTGAAAGGCAACCATACACTGATGTATCTCTCCCCCTCTGCCTCTCTCCCTTCCACTCTCTCTGGAAATAAAAAACAAAATCTTCTTAAAAAATCAAAAAATGGGGGCACATCAAAAAAACATGGGAGTCAGTATGAATACCCAATGACCAAGGTAGAATATGAGATACAAAATAGATAGCATTATATTGAGTTTTCACCCAACATATAAAACAGATACCCATGAGTCCATGCAGATAAAAAATGAGTGAATGAAGAGAAGATGTATTCCAAACATTAAAAGAATTTCAAATAATGTATGCAGTAGATGTGCCCCCTCAGGAAGAGTGTTCAATTCCCTCCTCAATGGGGGCCACCTTTAGTGATGTACACACACACACATCTTAGGAAAGGGAAACAAAACCTTCTGGGTAATTATCTATAAGAAAAGAAAAGGTGCTTCTCCCTCAGAATAAAAAACAATAAAAGCAATTTATTCCTACTTAACTGAGATATTCAAAGATTTTACCTATACAAAAACATATATTTAGCTAACTCTAAAACCACTGAACTAGGAAGGCAACAAAAGCAGTGAATTTGGAATTAGAAGATCTGGGCCACACCTCTGGCTCTGCCCTTTATAATTTGGATTGTCCTTTGGGTAGATTACTTAGCCCCTCTGAGAGGCAGGTTCCTTAATAGTAAAACAAGGGTAAAATAGCTGGTCCAAGCCTTAAAGAGGTTCAACAGAACTACAGTATTTATGTACTGTAACAGTCATTATAAATTTGAGAAAGTTCCAAAATACCATTTTAAGACAGTTTTCAGGACCAAATGTAAATTGGTTTTGGGGGTTCCATTGATAAACTGCCCTCCTTAATTAATATGTGGGAACCAAAGGAACTGTGTCTACCTTGTCCTGGACCATCAACTGCCACCCTCTCTACTCCTTTCTCTACAAGAGGGCATGTCCAGGGTGCAGCCGGTTCAGTTTCTCCCTCACCTCCATGTTTCCCACCCTCCTCTCTCACCCCTCCTTGCCCTCTAAAATCAATAAACATAGCCTTGGGTAAAGATTTTTTTTAAGTATGATGAATTAAATCATCTATTTGCCAAATTAAAGTATTTCTTAGTGATATGCTATAATTAAGTACAAGACTTTTAAGTGGCCTTTAGGTAGCAAAAGATTTAATAATGAACGGCATGATTAACCACCACTGAGGATTATTACTGTCCTCCAAGATAACAAGCTTCTTGAAATCTGTTACTACAACCAAACTTCCAATTAAAAAAAAAAATTTTTTTTAAAGACAAGCAAATTTATTATTTGTGCTAATACTTTAAACAAAGCTAAAGTGAAAAAAAAACTTAAGCTATAGAATTAACTTCAAACTTTGAAAACATATTTAAGCTTTTAAAATGTGAAGCATAAAATCTATTTTTCTAATATCTTTCTAACATTCAACTGCCATAGATTTTGAACACATGGCTTTAAAAAAATAACAGTAATGACAAATTTCCTGGATTACAAATTGAGGAATTTAGCCTTGCCAGTCCTTATCCGGTAAAGCAGAACAAAAAAAAAAAAAAAAGAAATAAAAATCCCACACCAATTTTTTTCCCTCTCTATCTGCTTGAAGATTGGCTACTATCACAAATGGCATATAACTATCCAAACCTGAAAGTTCATGGCCAAAAGTGTGCTTCAACCAAAATAAATGGTCATTGACATTCTTCACCCAAGGAAGGTAACAAACAGTATCTAAAAGAGAAATTCGGGAAAAACCAGCCAAGATGTAGAGGACCACCCCCAGGTATCATCTTTGTATTTGGAATCAGAACCCATGTTGATGGTCGCAAGACAAGTGGCTTTGGCATGATTTATGATTCCTTAAATTATGCAAAGAGAAATGAACTCAAACTTAGACTAGCAAGAGATGGTCAGTATGAGAAGAAGAAGACCTCAAGAAAACAGTAAAAGAAACACACGAACAAAATGAAGAAAGTCAGGGGCCTGCAAAGGTTAATGTTGGTGCTGGCAAAAAAGTGACCTGGAGATGGGACTGTATCTGTGATAACTGACAATTTTTCATGACAGAATTAATAAACAAAGAACTTTTTAAAAAACACACTAAAAACAACGTAAGGATTATTTTCTTTCCCATCCATGAGGTAAGGAGTTAGTAATTCTGATAAGCTATAGCCCCAAAGTCTAAAATCTGAGTAGCTATACCTGGTGGCAGAGAAGAAATCTGAACTTCCAGGACCGATGAAATATATATAAATGTTTCGCTGAGTGGTGTAACAGAGTTCAACCTGTTTAAATTAACTGAATGCTGAAAATGTTTGATTAAATGTTAGAAACATGCTACAGTGATAAAACAAAACACGTGGCTTTTGAGTCAAGAGAGAAATGGGTTCCAATCAAATATCCTAGTTTATTATATGATCTATGACATGTCAACTTCTCTAAGCCTTGGGTTTTTTCACCAATAAAATGAGAACAACATTGCCTCACTAATAGTTCTGTATAATATATTAAATAATGTAAATTAAACATCTAGTATGAATACTGTTACAAAAGCAGTGCTCAATCACCACCGTTAATTATCTTCCCATCCTGTCTCCTGAGGGTCAGAATCTTCCATTCGGGCTCATTTACTGGGCTGTGCACTCCGTAGTGTGCTGGTGGATGTGTGGCTGGCTCAGGAAAGGAGGGAAGCAAGATGATGGCACTGGTTTGCAGCACCAGCTGATTTCTGTGGTGTAAACACTCCCACACAGCTTATCTCTGGTTACAGGCATGTGGTCAACTAATACAGACTTGGAAATGTGCAGCAGCATACGAGTACTCTCTGTCCCATTACTGTTGTTTTTCTTTTTTCCACAACACTTTAACCTTTTGAAAGTACCTTGGTTAAGTGTCTAGGTATCTGTCTGTTTTTCTGACAGGAAGATAAGCACCATAAAGGCAGGGACTTTTTCTGTCCTGTTTTCTAACTATTGTCATCAAATACAAAGTCAAAGTAATTGGACAGATTCCCAAAATTAAGGACACTGTAAAGTATTAGAAAATAATAGGTCCCAGCAAAATTCTCATACCCTCAATATCAGTAACACCACTCCTTTATGATTCTTTAAATTGTGCAAAGAGAAATGAACTCAAACTTAGACTAGCAAGAGATGGTCAGTATGAGAACTATCAAATGTTCAAACCTAGTAAGACAATAAAAATGGGTCAGGCACAAGCACTTCCGTATAAAGGGCAACAGTTACAGGTATCCATCTGGAACACATAAAACCCAAGGCGGGCAATCCTATCATTCTTAATAATGCACAGGCAATTATTTTATGGTCATAGAAAGGGAAACAAATAAGTCATGTATTACCACTGTTTTATATTTTACTAACCCAGCAAGCAGGCTCACCCTACCCTCCCATACCTTGAATTTACTTTACCTGCATGAATTAACATCAGCAAACATTCTATAGAGTTATGGTAAGCTGCTTCATGAATTGGCATCCATCCCCTATTATCAGCAACATCAACGCTCAGTCCCTTTTTGAGCAGTTTTCTTAAGACTTTAACGTTGCCTTCCCTGGCAGCAAGTCCAACCTTGGAGCATGTGTCAGAGTAAGCCTCTGTAAAATCCATTCTTTTGACCAGTCTACAAAACAAGGCAGAAAGAAAACACCAGAGTCAATAAAACAACACTAAACTCCTGGAGATTAACAGATCGAACTAGGCCTGTCTAGCATTTCTCACATGGCTGCTGGGTTAGAGCCTAAGATGGAGATAGACCTGCCATGCCTCAGACTCTGCTAGAGTCTACCCAGGAAGTCTCTCCTTGGAATGCTCTTCTCAAAAATATCAAGGGAATTTTAAGTTCTATCAGTTTTTGTCTGGAAATGTTGTCTGAGCAGCTCCTTCCGGCGGGCTCCTGCTCCTACTCATACCTCACTGGAATGTACTAGAATTCTGTTGATGAGAGTGAGCACTAAATGCCTCCAATTAATCCCAAATGCATACAAAGATGGTCATTTAATGACCAGCAATGCTCAGCCTCAATAAGGAATTTATAGCCCTCTACAGCAAAAAGCTAAACCCAGTAAGGCTAGAAAAGAAATGAAGGACATTTATGGAAAAGAACAAACATAGCCCTGACTAGGTGCCTCAGGTGGTTGGAGCGTTCTGCACACCAGAGAATTTCAGTTCGATCCCCGGTCAGGGCACTACCTAGGTTTCAGATTCAATCCCCATCAGGGTGCTTATGGGAGCCAACCAATAAATGTTTCTCTTTTCTATTCCTTTCTTCCTTCCTGCCTGCCTTCCTTCCTTCCTTTCTCTCTCTCACCACCCCCCTTTCTCCCTCCCTCTCTCTCTCCCTCCCTCCTTCTCTGTTTCTCTCTAAAATCAAAAAAACATATCCTTGGGTGAGGATTATTTTAAAGTACAAAAATAAGTAGTAAATCTAGTTTTCCTGCCCCAGCTGGTCCTTTTCAGAAGGGACTAAACACTCAGGATCTCTTTCTTCGATAAAACAGCCCCACTAACTGAATATATTAAAACACATAAAGAGCATCATAAAAAGATGAGTCCAGCCCTGGCTGGTGGCTCAATGGATAGGCGCTGTCCTGCGAACCCAAAGGTCACTGGTTCAATTCCCAGCCTGGGCCCATAACCAGGTTACAAGCCAGGTCTCCAGCCAGGTCCATAGCTGGAAGCGGGTGAAAGGTAACCATACATTGATGTTTCTCTCCCTTTCTTCCTCCCTCCCTGCCCTTCTCTCTAAAAGTAATGAATAAAATCTTACCAAAAAAAAAAAAAAATGAGTCCACCTTTCCTCCACCAGCCCAGAAATATTTTCACAGCCTATTGCCCTTGTCCTCATTGGCAATGAACTTTAAAGTTCATTCCAAGTAAGTGTACAGTATAACTCTCAGTATATGACTCTTGCAAAGACAATTTCTTGTTAGTCACACTATGAGGTGGACTCGGCTAAGATTCAGGATTCTCAGGTAAATAGTTATCTCCCAAGAGGGAGTCCTTCTCAGTGACACTCTGATCTGATCCTTCCTCTTAGTTTTTCTAATGACCATAGGAGGTAATTTAGGAAATACCAACATGTATGATATAGGTAAAAAACTTTCTAGAGCTAGTAATTCTGATAAGCTATGGCCCCGAAGTCTAAAGCAATCACATTATAAATAATTTATCCAGGAAAGGAAGGTTTGAGGGAAGAAGTTTTTTTAAAGAGTGCACAGTATTTCCCACATTAAATTTAAACTTAATCCGTGGCCATATTTAAATATAAAGCTGTAACTACAGAAGTTTATTCTATAAATGAACCAAACAGCTAAGGTTAGCTATGGATTAATTTGCTCGGATCAACTAAACCATTACTAGCATAGTAAAGATATTTATTACAAAACATTTAATTATTCAGTTAACAGTTACTTATTGAGCACCAGCTTGATGATGAGCAATGTGGAAGATATAGAGATAATATACAGATTTATCTCATTATGTACATTATCATAGCAATGAAAAATACATTTGATTCAAAATAAAAAGCAGAAAGTGACATAAGAAAAGTGCAATCAAAAAAGAGAGAACTGCCCTGGCTAGTAGCACAGTGGATAACGCACCGGCCTGTGAACCCAAAGGTTGCTGGTTCAATTCCCAGCCAGGGCACATAACCAGGTTGCAAGCCAGGTCTCCAGCCAGATCCATAGCTGGAGGCAAGTGAAAGGCAACCATACATGAATGTCTCTCTCCCTCTCTGCCTCTCTCCCTTCCCTTTTCTCTAAAAATAATAAAATCTTAAAAAAGAAAAAAAGAAAAAAAGAAAAAAAGAAAAAAAGAAAAAAAGAAAAAACGGAGAGCAAGAGAGAGAGAACTATTTCAACTTGGTGAGAAATAAGAGCTGGGCCCTAAGAGAAAGATACAGAGGATCTGACAATGGGCCAAAGAAAAGACATAATGAAACACAAAGAAATGAACAATCAAGGGTAAGTAAAGGACAGTAAATAAGAGGAACAATTATTTCACTTTGGAAGGAGAATTAGGTAAACAAAGAACAGTAGAAAAATTAGGTTATAGAGATAACTAAAGCCAGGCTGTGGAAAATCTCCAATGTTAATACCTTTTTGAATCATGGTAATTTCTAGTCAAGGCCATTACATCCAAGTTATACACACACATACATATATGTACACGCACACTTTAAGGTAACTTATATGCATATTCATCTAATACATTTTCCATATAGGAAAAACATAAACAATAACCCTACTCCAAATACATTAAAAACAGCATTCAAGTAAAAACAGATATGCATCTTTTTTCAAAATTTTACTGATTTTTCTCACAGGTACAATGTTAATGGATCCAGATTAATAGGCAATAATCTGAAAAACAAATATCACACCTGGGCAATATCTTTGAGCTTCCTGTGGGAAGGAGAAGTCCAAAGTAATGTACTATAATAGCAGGATCATCCCTTCAACCCTTAATACAAATTAGTTAACACAAATAAACTGTTTATAAGGTTTTCTTTTATTTAAAAAAATCTTCCTATGTTTAGACTAAAAGAGTACGAACAACCACATGTGATGTGTAAGCTTCAAATGGATCCTAGATTGGTAGGGAAAAAATAACTACAAAAGCAATTTTGAGATAATTAAGGAAATCTGAATATAAAATAGACATTTGATGATGTAGTTAATTGTCTTAATTGTGATAATGAGTGGTGTTGTGGTTATAAGGGGAATGCCTTTATTCTTATAAGTATTTAGCATTGAAAATTGTAATACAACTTACCTCAAATGTTTTTAAAAGTATATATAGATGAAAAAATAAAACTGGCAAAAACGTTAATAAATGGGTCCACATTAAGGGTACATAAATGATCACTATATTTTTTTCCTCCAAATTTTCTGTATGCTTAAAAGTATTTTTAATTGTTACTGTATTTTTTTCATTACCATTTAACCCCCTTTTAGTCCCCTCCCTACTGCAATCACCACAGTTTTCCATGTCCATGCGTGCTTTTTACTTTTGCTCTATCCCTTCACTCCCTAATCTCCAACTTTTCTCTATGTTTAAAATTTTCAAAAAAGTTGCGGGGGGTGGAGGGAAACTAATCATCCCAAGCAATGTGAAACCATAGCTTAAAGAAAATACTAAAAACCTTGGTTATTCTTAAACTCAGTTTTTCTTTGTAGCAGTTTCCTGGGGATTTCTTAAGAGCGTTATTTTATAAAGCTAAAGACCATGAACTAGTTAGAAAGAACAATTATTTGGCAAGGCTTTTGTTTTCACATACTGAAGCACAGAAGTGACAGTCTAGGTAAACTTCTTATACAGTATTTTGGAACAACAGCTCTAAGCAGCAGATTCTAAGGCCCCTTGACTTGCTGGGAAAACTCATGGAAGCTGTTCGGTTTCTTCTCAGAAAAACACACGTAGACCCCAAATTTTGCATAGTTTCCGGAGGTTCCCCAGACAGCTTTGAAACCCTACAGGAGCTGGGAACCTTTGCCTACCCTTTTCTGAGAGAGCGGCTAAGAACACTAAAAATGAGTGAGGTCGTTTTGCGCGTAAAAGTTAAATACATAAGAAAATTTCGTTGCATTAGTGGTAGTTCACAAGCATAAAACTTCTGTCATAAACTTCCTTTTATTTGAAAGACGGATGATTTCTAAGTGTAAAGTTAAATACGGATTACATTCCCAGCTTACATTGCTTTGGCTGCTGTTACACGAGCATAAACCCTGTTCTCAAGCAGAACAAAATATCGTGCGACGTGCCAACTGCCATACATGTGTATCTCTTATCCGTCTCCAGACCGCACCAGCCACGACTCCTGCGCTCTCCCTTCTCCTCACCCTACCCCGTCTCGAAAACAGCTTACAGCTCCAACCCCAGAGCCACAAATCCCACAAAAGGATTATGGGTACTGTAGTCCTCTGCACACCAGGGGAGGGTTAAGGTGATTTACGGAGGCTGCAGGAGAACCTTTGTTTTGTGTACTTCGGGTCAATGCTTCCTGCTATGCAAGAAAATAATAAAATTAACCAACATATAGCCCGAAAACGCACCTTGAACTTCAAGTCCCAGTGTATCTTGCGCCACCAGCTAGCGATTGCTCTACCGCGCCTGCGCACTGCTCAGCCGGTAACCAGCTTTGGACACTCAGCAAACCCGGCCGGCACCCCTGCCGCGGTAGCGGCGAAGGCGCCAGCGAAAAATGTGGGTTTTTGGTTACGGGTCCCTGATCTGGAAGGTGGATTTCCCGTATCAGGACAAGCTGGTCGGATGCATCACAGGCTACAGCAGGCGCTTCTGGCAAGGCAGTACGGACCACCGCGGAGTGCCGGGCAAGGTGAGCCGCTAGCCAGCGCCCTACCCTTACTGTCCCCAGAGCGCTGTGCCCGCTGACTGGCCCATCGCCCTGGGACCCACAACCCGAGGCTACCGGGGACCCAGCACGTGGGTCAGGGCAATGCTGTTACATCTGTGCATCTCCCTCGGCCACCGATTGCCACCTCTCCCAGACCTACGGCTCCTTCCCATCCGCTTGAGACACTGTGGTTGGTTTCTCGAGCAGGCAAGAAACGTGGGCACAAGCACACAAGCTCACACAAGGCTGACGCGCCAGCAAGGCCCCCCCTCCCCCCCAACCCCCACCCCCGTCTTGCCAACCTTTAGGGGAAAAAAGAAAAGAAAAGAAAAAACGGGCAGGAAGATCAATCTTTTAGTCTCTATAGAGTTGAAATACTAAAATCAACTTGTAGATACAGCTTTGTGGCAATTATATTTGTTGGCATTCCTGCTTATGTTATTTCTGTATTTTTTTAAATATCTTTCCAAAGGTTTATTTTATGACACCTACATGCAGTGATGAACTAGTTTCCAAAATTACCTTGGGTTATTAAGGAGCTTACTTTAATCACTTTGGTTGTCAAGTACTGGACTAGCAAAGTTAAGTGAGTTCCCAGTTTGTTACTTGAGTAACACAGTACCCATTACTATATCCAGCATTATTTTCCTGTTTCTCAATGGTTCTGCTCTAAATGATAAATGTGAAATGTAAGTTCTTTGAGCCATTTTAAAGTCAGTCACCCAAAGACATTCATCTCAATGTATTTGTATAGAAAATCAGTCACAGGCCACAGCTTATAGAAGTCAGTTGTGTACTGGCTGCAAACCAGTCTATAAGTAAACACCTAGTTTCAGGGAATAACAACTAGGATAACTCAAACACTGTTTTAATTAACCTTCTAACTTTTGGAAGAGTCTAACATTTTTTAATTTTAAAGTACTCAAAGTTATATGAGTTCGATTACTGTTTCTTTGTTGTTGTTTTTAAGATTTTATTTATTATTTTTAGAAAGAGGGGAAAGGAGAGAGGCAGAGAGGGAGAGAGACATCAATGTATGGTTGCCTTTCACCTGCCTCCAGCTATGGACCTGGCTGGAGTCCTGGCTAGGAATCGAACCAATGATTTTTGGATTCACAGGCCAGCGCCCAATTACTGTGTTGTTGTTTTTTTAAGATTTTACTTGTTATTTTCAGAGAAAGGGGAAGGGAGAGAGGCAGAGAGGGAGAAAGACATCAATGTATGGTTGCCTTTCACCTGCCTCCAGCTACAGACCTGGCTAGAGACCTGGCTTGCAACCTGGTTATGTACCCTGGCTGGGAATTGAACCAGCGACCTTTGGGCTCACAGGCCAATGCCTTATCCATTGTGCTACCAGCCAGGGCTCAATTACTGTTTTGGTTTTTTATAATGAAATTAATATTGGCCCTGAAACACAATATCTAAAATGCTAGAAATCAGTTGTAGAAAGCAATTAGAGTTAATTCCAAAGAAATACCTGCAGTTGTGGAAAGTGGAAGAGAGAAAGGCCAGATAGTAGTTTATACCCGCTCATAAAAGAGGCCTAGTCGATTCCCAGCTAGGGCAACATAGCCAGGTCCCCAGCCAGATCCATAGCTGGAGGCAGGCAAAAGGCAACCTTACATTGATGTCTCTTTCCCTCTCAGTCTCTCTCCCTACCCCTCTCTCTAAAAATAATAAATAAATCTTTAAAAAAAAAAAAGAGGCCTAGGATTAAAATCACAAAAAACGACCTGAGTTGGAAGCTATTCTGTCTCAACTAGAGTTGGTTAAGAAGTTGGCTTTAAAGTAAACATATGACTTGAAAAAAGAAGTGTGACTTGCAAATGCAAATTTATAGGTCAAGAGAAAAACCCTATGGCCAAAGTATCTCTAAGAATGGTATAAAACAGTATTTAAGACTGTAAGGAACTAAGTTAAATAAAACGCCTTTTGAGTTGTCTGGTATGAACTTAAAATAGCCATTCTGAAGAGAGAAAAGCCTTAGCCCAGGTATTTTTTAAAGATTTTATTTATTTTTAGAGAGAGGGGAAGAGAGGGAGAGAAACATCGATTAGTAATTATCTCTGGTGTGCGCCTGAGCAGGACTAAACTCGAAACGGAAGGCATGTGGCCTGACTAAGCTGACCCTTCATGTTGTAAGACAATGCCCAACCAAGCCACACTGGTCAGGGTTTAATAACCAAGTATTAAACATTTACTAAGAAGGTTAGAATATTTTACTACTGTAGTCTCAATCAAAATGTACACATTTGTTACAGAGCACACTGAGATATGTACACTGTGAGAACAGACTGATAAGAATTTGCCAAGGCAATATAACATGGTTCTTTAAAAGAAAGGAGCTATAAAAGCCAATCTCTCTTTATACTTAAATTTGCTAAAAAATGATAATAATAATCATAATAAGGCAGAAATGTTGCAGAGGGTCTGCAATAGTTTTTAACTGTAATACACCTACTTTTATTTAAACAACCCACCATAGCAAATTAAAGGAAAGTCTATAAAGTACTAAATATTTTCGAAGTATACTATTCTGTTTTAAAAAAACTGGAAAAAAACATTATTTAACATTTCTTATTATAATAGATCACCACCCTTAGGTAAATATTAACTATTTGATAAACTAGAATACGAAAGCCTATAGAAACATCCTGCAAATTAAAAGAAAGACATGGATGCTATATAAGACTTTTTTACAGCAACATATACTTCTAGTAAGTTAGTCATTATTACATATGAAATGTAATATTATTAAGCATTAAACTTATTTCTACACACTTCAGTGTGATATTTGTGGGAAAAATACCAAACCTACTTGCTTTGTTAATTTATGTTTTCTTTCTATCTTCGTTAAACTTCATTTTTACTAAGCTTAAGCACCTCACATATATAACTGCCAACTTCTCATCATATTAAAGATTTATTTAAATGTGAAAATTTCCATATCAGAGAGAATATAAATTTTAACTTCAAAAAAAGGGGAGAACTTAAGTTTTAGAAAATGTTTCCTAATAAATATATCAGTATTGCCAGCAGTCCATGTCTGTCATCCATAAGCAGTCACAGGGAGCCACTGATTTTTCCCGTAAAATGCCTTCCTATCTAATACTGTTTCCTGTTTCAACTGCCACCACCTAAGTCCAGGACTTTACTACCCCTCCTTCTCCTTTCAACAATTACTAGGCCCTGGCTGGTGGCACAGTGGATAAGGATCCAGCCTGTGAACCCAAAGGTCACTGGTTTGATTCCCAGCCAGGGCACATAACCAGGTTGCAAGCCAGGTCTCCAGCCAGATCCGTAGCTGGAGGCAGGCAAAAGGCAACCATACATTGATGTCTCTCTCCCTCTCTGCCTCTCTCCCCACCCCCTCTCTGGAAATAAATAAAATCTTTTTTAAAAAGTTACTATTGAGCACTTACATATAAGTGAGGGACAGCAATGCAAAGAACAATACTTGTAAGTACTGTAAAGGAAATTAATAAAAGGAACAAGAATTTAGGAGAAGGAGCTACTGTTGCAGTCGTCCAAGGAATCAGCCAAACCCTTATGGAGAAAGCGGTAGGAGGACATCACAGAAAAATAAAACGAGAAAGGGCATTCCACATTGAGCACCCGTACATCCAAACGTATGAATGTTTGTAAAAGTTATACATGATTCACTATAGCTTGAAGAGAAAAGTGGTAAGAAATAAGGTTTGTGGTTAAGTCATGCTAAGGAATCTTCACTTTATTCTGTAGAGTATTATTATAACCCTGCAAAATTCAAAGCACAGGAGTGGCCCAATTTTTGCACTGGAAAGTTTTTTCTAGGCCCAAGTAAAGAACAGACTGAAGGGAAACAAAACTAGAAGCAGGTAGTGAGATCCCTAAGGAAGCCACGTAAGGATGAAGAGGAACCAGGTGTGGAAGACAATCAGAAGATGCAGAAGATGGCTATCAAGAATTGGTGACTTAGCTGGACGTAAAGGGAGGCAAGGAAAGGTGCAGTACAGAACTTGTCACCTGGACCACTAACATTCTTGCTGAGAATCTACCTCCTTCCCACTTTACTTTGCATACTATTCACCTTACCGCAATGATCTTCCCACAACACTGCTTTTACCACGCAGTCACCTCCTACATAAGTGCTAGATTAGTTCCTTATTTCCTGTTTCTCCCAATTTCAGCAGCTTCTTATTTATCACTGTACCCTAATTTCAACTCCACTCTTTGCCTTTTCAAAGCTGATGTCTGTCCTATTTCTCCAATTATCTTTCTGAATCATCTTCCCTATGTGGGGAACCCTTTGCTAAAGTCAGACACTTAGGCCCTCACTCCTGAATCAGTGTTTTTTTGCCAGAATTTTATGTTCCATTCTGACCACTCAAGACTCAAGAGTTCTTAATGCACTTAATAAATACCATACATCATAGCCCTTAAGTGTTCTCTATCTATTTCACATGTCAACTTCTTATTCCAGAATTACAGTGTAAGCTTATAGAAGAATCAAGGTTTTATCTTCTCTACAACACGGAATATGTGTTCAATAAATAGCTAATTCACTTAGAAATTGAAAGTATTATGGCATTACCTACACAACCCACACTGCTGCGTGTATGTTCATTGTAGCACTGTATTAAGTGGTAAACAAATCAAATGTCCAACAACACAGGAATGTTTATACTTCACTGACTATAGAATATTACACAACTATTAAAATGTATGAGAAGAGCCCTGGCTGGTGGCACAGTGGATGAGGTGCCGGCCTGTGAACCCAGGGGTCACTGGTTCGATTCCCAGCCGGGGCACATAGCCAGGTTGCAGGCCAGGTCTCCGGCCAGGTCTGTGGCAGGAGGCAGGTGAAGAGGCTGCCATACGCTGATGTCTCTCTCCCTCTCTGCCTCTCTTCCTTCCCCTCTCTCTAAAAATAATAAAATCTTTAAAAAAAATGTATGAGAAGACTAACAGGAAAATAAAATCCAAAAATCCTATATACGCTATGATTATAAATTATCTATACAAGTAAACAAAGACTAGAAAGAAACAGCAACAAGGATGATACCAATAATTTTAGAGAGTTAGGCTATGTGTCAGATAATGGGCATCAAGTAAAATTGTGGTTTACAACTTAACATTCTCATTAATGATGACAATGTGTCAGTAGATACTAACTTTGGGGGCCATGTAGAAATTACACAAATCAGAAACTCGAGGAGGTGACCTAGCAATATGTTTATCAACCCCTCCAAGTAAGTTTATCTTGAGTTTAAGAAACACTTCCCTATAAAAAGCACCTTGGAATACCATGTTTTGTTCCCTTATAAACTTTATACCTTATTTTTCCTAAGAGGAAACAATAACCAAAACATTTTATTAGTAACGGCTTCTTCCTTCTGCCTTTCATTTCAGATGAGCCTTAGTCATAGGTGTGTTTTTTAATATACCCATGTTAAGTCAACATAATATATAACTAGTAGATACAAGTTGAAGGTAATGTCTTAGGTAGGTCCCAATAGTTTGTATAAAGTAGATTCTTTTACTTTAAAAGTTATTATAGCCCTGGCTGATGGCACAGTGGATAAGGTGCCAGCCTGCGAACCCAAAGGTCGCTGGTTTGATTCCCAGCCAGGGCACATAACCAGGTTGCAAACCAGGTCTCCAGCCGGGTCTGTGGCTGGAGGCAGGTGAAAGGCAACCATACATTGATGTCTCTCTCCCTCTCTTCCTTCCCCTCTCTCTAAATAATAATAATGAAAATCTTTTTTTAAAAGTTATTATAAAACATAAGAGCTTTTATTATGAGCAGATGAAGTTAAAATATTCCATGTCAATAATAAATTGCTAATGTTCAGTTGGTTGATGAACTTTGATTCAGAAAAAAAAACAAAAAACTTTTTTCTTTTACTTTTTTTAAAACAGCCTGGAAGAGTTGTGACTCTTGTTGAAGATCCTGGGGTATGGTATAATTTTCTTATAGTCTTTAATTGTGTAAGTTGTTGAGATGCTTCTCAGTTTTTAATAATAAATGAAATTGTATGAAGTCAGGACAGGTGATTTAAACTGCACTAGACCTAGAATTTCTCTCTGTATTCACCTATTAGAAAAAATTGGACTGCAAAACAAAAGAAAACCAAATGGCACTTAGTCTCATTTATTTTTCTTACTGAGTTTATTGATTGAGAATTTTGTGATCCTCTTTGACATGAATGCATCCAGCCCAACTACACTAAGAATCAAATGGAACCCTTAGAAGCTCTTCACACATTCCCTAGGACTCTAGTATTTTCCCATATATCCTAGGCAGGAAAGATGACCTTCTTTATTGTCTAAATTTATCAATAGCATAACAGACTTTTTAATAGGGCTGAAGCACTAGGAAACTTTTACTTACTTGATAGTCCTCTGCTTAAATATTTTTAGTCATTTAATAGAAATATAGATTCAAAGTTTTATACAGTGAAGTTAAAGATTTAACTTTGGAATGGACTTTGATATACAAAAATCAGTAGCTAGCAACAGCAGATGATTAACAGTAAAACTATGAAATGCTTTCATAATTTATATTAGGAAAAGCATCTATTAAAAGCAAACTCAGTAACTGTAACTCTGAAATAAAGTTAATAAATGGCACTCTTTCTACAGAATGGTATGAATTTATTCAAGAAGATACTTTAGCAACATAAGTTTAATTAATAAAGGTTGTCAAGAAACTAGAAAATCTGCATTGCAAACTATAAATCTAGCTTATGTCATATATTTTTAAATTATATTTTATTGACTATGCTATTACAGTTGTCCCAATTTTTCTCCCTTTGCCCCCATCCTCCTAGCACCCCCCCCCCCTTAGACAATCCCTACACCATTGTTCATGGGCATGGGTCATGTGTATGTTGTTTTGGCTACTCCATTTCCTATACTGTATAGGAAACTCTTAACGCCCTCACCTCTTCACCCATTCCCCCGCTTCCTCCTCCCATCTGGCATCCATCAAAATGCTCTCCACATCCATGATTCTGTCTCTGTTCTTCTTGTTTGCTTAGTTTGTTTTTCAGGTTCAACTGTTGATAGACATGTATTTTACTGTTCATAGTTTTGATCTTCTTTTTCTTAAATAATCCCCCTTAACATTGTATATAATAATGACTTGGTGACGATGAACTCCTTTAGTTTTTTCTTGTCTGGGAAGCTCTTTAACTGCCCTTTAATTCTAAATGATAATCTTTGCTGGGTAGAGCAATCTTAGCTATAGGTCTCTGCTTTTCATGGCTTTGAATATTTCCTACCAATCCCTTCTTGCCTGCAAAGTTTCTTTTGAGAAATCAGCTGACAGTCTTATGGCAACTCCCCTACAAGTAACTAACTGCTTTTCTCTTGCTGGTTTTGACATTCTCTATCTTTAACCTTTGGCATTTTAACTATGATGCATTTTGGAGTGGGCCTCTTTGTATCCATCTTGTTTCAGACTCTCTCTGCCTCCTGTATTTGCATGTCTGTTTCCTTCACCAAATTGTGGAAGTTTTCTTTCATTATTTTTATAAATAGATTTCCAATTTCTTGCTCTTTCCTTTCTCTTTCTGGCATGCCTATGATGTGAATGTTAGATCTCTTGAAGTTGTCCCAGAGGCTGCTTACACTATCCTCATTTTTCTGGATTCTTTTTTCCTCTTGTTGTTCTGATGAGTTTTTGTTTTTGTTTTTGTTTTGTTTAATTTTGTTTTTAGCTTCCTTGTGTTCCAAATCATTGATTTGATTCTTGCCTTCCTCTACTCTACTGTTATTTCCTTGTAAACTGTTCTTTATTTCAATTAGTGTAGCCTTCATTGTTTCTAAGATTTTATTATCTCCAGAGAGAGAGAGGAAGGAAGAGTGGCAGAGAGGGAGAGAAACATCAATGTATGGTTGCCTTTCACCTGCCTCCAGCCACAGACCTGGCTGGAGATCTGGCTTGCAACCTAGTTATGTGCCCAGGCTGGGGAATCAAACCAGCAACCTTGGGTTCACTAGGCCAGCACCTTATCCACTGTGCCACCAGCCAGGTCGTATCCTTCATTTCTGACTAGATCTTTCTTTATGCTGCTGAGGTCCTCACTAAGTTCCTTGAGCATCCTTATAGTAAGTGTTTTGAACTCTGCATCTAATAGTTTGCTCATCTCCATTTGTTTAGTTCTTTTCCTGAAGTTTTGATCTTTTCTTTCATTTGGGCCACGTTTCTTTGTCTCCTTGTTTTGGGAGCCTCCCTGTATTTGTTTCTATGTATTAGGTAGAGCTGCTGTGACTCCCTATCTTGGTAGCATTGCCTAATGTAGCAGTTGTCCTGTAGGGTCCAGTGGCACAGCCTCCCCTATCACTCAAGCTTGGTGGTGCACCCTTTGTGTGGGCTGAGCACACCCTCCCCTTGTAGTTGAGCCTTGTTTGCTGTTGGCAGGTCAATGGGAGGGATGTACCCAGGTCAGGCAGCTGCAAGGACTGGCTGTGACCACTGATCCATGGAGGATCAGCTATGCAAGGGCTGCCTGCATGGTGGTGCTCTGACATGGTCTGTAGCAGCCCACTGGGTGCGCAGGCTCTGGGGTTTCCTGAGTGGTGCAGGCCAAGGTCAGCCCCCACCTGTGTTCTGCGTGGGGCCACCCTGCCTGAGCCAAGAAGCAACCTGAGATGGCTGCTATTTGTACTGGGCTTGGCGATTCCCAGGAGAAACCAAGCTGTGACAAGCTCTGACAATCTGTGAATCTAGGCTGGCTGCTGCTAGTACAGAGCCTGGGGCCACTTAGCAAGAGGTATGGGGGCTGCTGGCTCACTGAGGCTAGCTATTGCTTGTTTGATAGGATGTAGGAAGTTGTGACTCATGAGCCAAGACCAGCCGTTCATATGTTAAAGTCACTATTAACAGCTTGGATGGGCCTATAAATTTGGTGGGACAGGAATTCCCTTCCTGGGCTAAACAGTGTTAGCCAGTTTGATGGGAATTTCAGATATGGCACCCACCTGTCAGCTCTGTAAATACAGTGGGAGGTGGGCACGGGGTAGAAAAGGGACAGTGGCCGCTGCCTGCCTTTCTGTCTGGGAGAAACTGTCCCCCAGCCCCCACCTTGATGCTAGACACTTCATTTCCTCTCTGTATGCCACTGGTGCCTTGCAAGCTGCTACCCTGGTGCTGGAGCTCAGAGGGAGTGAGTATGAATAAGTCCGTGTGTGGGTTCTTTAAGGGGAACTGCTTGGCACTGGAACCCTGGGCTGGGGTCATGGTGTGGGATTGGGACCCCTTGCTCCTGAGATATTCCTCCCAAATTTTCATATACTACACAGGGATGTGGGACCAGCCCATTCCACCTCTCCACCCTGCTACCTGTCTGGATGGAGGTGATTTCTTTAATTCCATAGTTGTCTAACTTCCATTCAACTTAATTTCTGATAGTTCTGAGTGGTGGTTCTTCTATATTTTATTTTAATTTTGATAGTTGTACCAGGAGACAAGCCATGTTTACCTCTGCCACCATCTTGATTCTATCAGCTTTTCATCCTTCCACAGATATTTTATTAATACTAAAAAAATATTTTCAGCGAAAGTACATTATTTTTACTGACACTGTTCTTGGGCTCTCTTGACAAAAAGAGGTTGTCATGTAGTGTTCTTGATGGAGTAATTTACAAAGGGCATTTGAAAGTTTAGGCAGTGAAGAGATGAACAAATAATATGAAACTGCTATGACCTTAAGTAGGTGATTACTACAGAGTTTTTAAAACATAGAGCCCTTTCTGCAAAAAACAAGGCAACACCTAATATGTAAAAAGATAAGTAATGCTCAGCTCCTAGCTGAAGGAAGGAATCTGGGGTGTCTGACCCTCCAGGCCAGCACTTCAACATTAGTACCCAGACAACCTTGGAGGCAGACTCCGGGTGGCTGTAACATTCCATGAAGCAGTTTGGAAACTACTGCCTATACTGGCTGGTGAAATGCTTCTGGATTTCAAGCTTTAGAACTATAGTTTAATGACCAAATGAAGACCTGTTATTATTTTCATTTCAGTTTCATTAGATAAAAAACATACTTTCAAAAATGTTTAAACAAAGATAAATATCCTGATGTGCAAGGACGTAATTTTTTCAGGTTGAAGAATTCAAAAAATTCAAAATAATTTCCTTTATTGTTTAGTATGTACCTCTTCAAAGCACTAAGTAAACTGCATTGATATCTAAGAATATACAAGATATTTCCCTAGATCACAACGTATTTTCACCTGCTTTAGCCATGTAAATACTAAATAATATATTCTTTTCATTTTTCAATAGGGTTGTGTATGGGGTGTTGCTTACAAACTGCCAGTAGGAAAGGAAGAAGAAGTAAAAGCATACCTTGACTTCAGAGAGAAAGGAGGCTATAGGACCACAACAGTCAATTTTTACCCAAAAGATCCCATTACAAAACCATTCAGTGTGTTGCTATATATTGGAACATGTGATAATCCTAATTATCTTGGTCCTGCACCTCTGGAAGACATTGCTGAACAAATTTTTAATGCAGCTGGTCCAAGTGGAAGAAATACAGAATATCTTTTTGAACTTGCAAATTCTATTAGAAATCTTGTGCCAGAAGAAGCAGATGAGCATCTTTTCTCTTTGGAAAAATTAGTAAAAGAACGTTTAGAAGAAAAACAGAACCTCCATGGCTTATGAAGACCTAATCATTGACTTTCCCAAAGAAGTAGAACTTTTAGTCTTCAAAAAATAGTTTCACTGTACAGTGACAGTATGATTTGGAAACATATTTACTTGGAAGATCTCATTTATTTTTAATGTTGTAGTCAAGATATCATCACAACTTGTAGTTTCATTTCAAGTGTCCTGAAACATATACGTATCCAAAATAATAAGGTATACTTAACAAATTCAAATTTTAATAATGTAATGATGTCCTAACTATATGATATTGAACACTTGCTTGTAAGAAGTGAGTTCTTTAAAAAAAAAAAAAAAAAATACAATGAAAGACTTGGTTCACAGTTTTGTTTTTTTATCAGAGTAAAAAATAATAGTTTCCCATCACAGTACTATTTTGAAGTTACAGAGAATTACAGCAAAAGTCCAGTACATATAATAATGTATATATTCAATATACTGATATTCCTATGCAGTAATTCTGTAACCATGTTTAAAATACACAAGTTTAAAATAATGTGTAATTAGAAATATGTAGTAACATAGATAAGATTTCAGTCTTGATTATAAATTTCCTTGTTAGGTATTCAATAACATCCTTTCTAATTTAAACCAAAAAATTAGCATTTTTAATGTAAAAATTTCCTTGGAATTATAATGTACTATACCTCTTCTTTTTTTAATAAATGCATTTTACTACATGGAAAAAACTCATTCAGCTAAGAAGCACAAATTACATAATATAAATCCACTAACAACATAGACTATCACTTACTTTGTATTAATCTTATACTGAAATATTTTTAAAAGGTGGATTTTCTGATATTACCAATTAACAAATATGTATAAATATGAATATACATATAAATAAATATGAAATGGCTTTTTAATTTTTATTTATTTATTTTTAAAGAAAGGGGGGAAAAAGAAGATAGGGAGAGAAACATAACAGCAATCAGTTGCCTCTCTCACACCCCCAAATGGGGACCTGGCCCATAATCCAGGCATGTGCCCTGCCTGACTGGGAACTGAACCAGCAACACTGCAGTTCACAGGCTGACACTCAATCCACTGAACCACACCAGCCAGGGCAAAAATGGCTTTTAGAATTCTAATTTTTTTTTTTTTATGAAATGGCATTACCTGATCATTTACTACACAGCTTTTTTCCCCTCTAGTCTTGTCACCTAAACAAAGGTATCCACTGAATAGTGTTAATGATACCCCTCAAGCAGCAACTATCCATGTACATTATTTATTCATGTAGAATTAGCTTTAGCTTTGATTCAAACTAATCAGATTATTTCTCAAAAGGATATAGTCTCTCTAAAAATCTTCCAATAGGAAAAGAATTTCAGTGTCACATAAATCTAATACGAAACTTCATAAAAAGTCTTCAAACCCAGAAATGATTATATATAGAATAAAAATAAAGCTGTCCTACATAAAAGTGGTCCTCTTCACATTTTTCTACTTATTAACACCTTTCTTCATAATTTACTCAGCTATATACCTTTTTAACTACTTTCCAACGTTTTCAATGTTAGGTTCCCAGAAGACATCTCACCTGTTCTCTGCAGCAAGAAAGGTACTAACATTCATCAATGAATATCTCAAAAGGACATGCCAGGCACTTTACGTATGGAAGCATTTAGTAACTTGCATGCAGTTGCACATCAGTAAGTAGCAGAAATCCAGGTTTCTCTGACTCTTAAGCACAAGATCTTTTTACAATATATTTTTAAAAACCCCTAAACAAAACTCTACATTTTCAGGAGGTACAAAAGATTAATGTTTTGTATAATGATGTTACCATTAACTGTGATAACTATTTCCTCAAATATAGTGGGCCTATCCAAGATTCACAATCACATAGGTGAAATCAAAGATTTGGCCTTTCATTTTACATACAGATGTAGGTCCAAAAGAGTTTGTGACTCCCCAGTGATTCTTCTACATTTAATATGTAACTGTTAACACAAATATCAGGGGAAAGGGATTACTTTGTGATCCCCATGTGTATGTCTTTGTAGCTCTCCATTAGAAGTTAGACAAGAAGATATGTGAACATACATGTGGTATACCATCAACATTGATAAGGAAGCCCTGTTACAAAGGCCAGGAACACAGATACTTATTTTCACTAAGATGAGGAAAAATGTGGCTAAAATGAAGAAGTTAAACAGTACTGAATTAGAGTAAGGCCAAGGTTTGGAGCCTACAAAACAAAGAACTATAACTAAGGCACGAAGTTAGCTAGCGCTTTCTTTTGTTAGCAAAACTCCTTACTGCCATTGCAACTCACTTTCAAAACATTTTCTCTCATTGTGACCTAATTTACACAGAACTCAAGGCTCTCTCAAAACATTGGATTGGCCAAAAAGTCCCTTACAGTTTTTTTCGTAAGATGGTTTTAATAGGGCTTAGTTGTCTCTAACTTCACTCAAAAATGTTAAGATTGTATTGTGACAGCTGTCATATCAGCATGCATTTATAAAAAACTCATCAAAATTGGTAAATTTTTGTATAGCCATTTTAATAGTGAAGATGAAAGAAAATACTCAACATTTTTGGCATATTGTGCTTTATTATTCCAAAAAAGGTAAAAATGCAACTGAAATGCAAAAAAAAAAAAAAAAATTACGCAGTGTATGGAGAAGGTGCTGTGACTGATGGAACATGTCAAAGTGGTTTAGGAATGGAGTGCAAATAGCCTCGCCAACAAGTAGTGTTGGGAGAGCTGGATAGGCATATGTAAAAAAATGAAACTAGATCACCAACTTACACCATAAATGAGAATAAATTCAAGATGGATAAAAGACTTAAACATAAGCAGTGCCACCATAAAAGTCCTAGAGGAAAACATAGGCAAAAAAATTGCAGATATCACACGCAGCAATATTTTCACTGATATCTCTCCCAGGGCAAGGGAACTAAAGGAACAAATAAACATATGAGACTACATCAAACTGAAAAGTTTCTGCTCAGCTTAAAAAAACCATCAACAAAATGAAAAGGGAACCAAACATACAGGAAAACATATTTGCCAATGACACCTCAGACAAGGGTTTGATCTCCAAAATATATAAAGAACTGATACAACTCAACACCAGGGAGATATATTTAATTGGTACTTTGCCAATCAAAAAATGGGCAAAGCACCTGAATAGAGGTGCTTCTCCAAGGAAGACATACAAAGGGCCCATAGGCATATGAAAGAACATTCAACATCACTAGTCATCAAAGAGATGCAAATTAAAATTACAATTAGGCAGCACAGTGGATAAGGCACCAGCCTGCAAACCCAAAGGTTCGATTCCCCAGCCAGGGCACATAACCAGGTTGCAAGCCAGGTCTCCAGCCTGGTCCGTAGCTGGAGGCAGGTGAAAGGCAACCATACATTGATGTTTCTCTCCCTCTCTGCCTCTCTCCCTTCTTGTCTTTCTGGAAATAATAAATAAAATATTAAAAAATAAACCTACAATGAAATACCACCTCACACCTGTCAGAATGGCCATCATCAACAAATCAACAAACAAGTGCTGGCCAGGATGTGGAGCACCAGTGGAACCCTGGCACACTGTTGGTGGGAATGCAGACTGGTGCAGCCGCTATGGAAGACAGTAGGAATTTCCTCAAAATAGAAAGAATAGAAGTGCCTTATGACCAAGTAGTTCCACTGCTAGGGTTATACCTAAAGAATACTATGCACCTCTATGTTCATAGCAGCACTATTTACAATAGCCAAATGCTGGAAACAGCCTAAGTGCCCTTCAGGGAGTGGATCAAAACACTGTGGTACACCTTGGCTAGTGGCTCAGCCACGGGTCTGAAGCACCCATGGACATGGACAAAGAGCTGGGGACCAACTGCAGGAGAGGGGGCAGAGAAGGTGGGGCAGGGGAAAGCAATGAGTGAAAAATGAAACAATTGTAATATAACAATAATAAATAGTTTGTGAAGTTTCTTGATACTATTGACATTTTGGCCAAACAATTTTTTGCTGTGGGGCTGCTTTATGCATTGGAAGATGCTTAGCAGCACCCCTGGCCTCTACCCACTAGAAGCCAATAGCAGGAGACAGCTGACATATTCAAAATGTCCAAATCAAGAAGGTTATTGGTGAAAATGAAAACCGTCTTTCATGAAAAAAAAAACATAACAGGGCTTTTTGGGCAATCCAATACAAACAGGTGTTACATGTTAGGAATTCAAGTATGTGCGCAAACCCTACACTAAGAAAAGGCACTTGTAATATAAATTTCTAAGGAAGAGAGGAAAAGAAAGGGAGAGAAACACAGACTCTTGTTCTACCCATTCATACATTCATTGATTGATTCTTGTAGGTGCCCTGCCCAGGTCTAACCCGCAACCTCAGTGGATCGGGATGACGCTCTACCGTCTCTGAGCTACAGACTAGGGCAACAACGGCATTTGTTATAAAATATGCGGAGGGGAATCCAAACTTTTTGTCTTATTTTGTGCATGCAGACCTGCCAACCTCACATGATTCATAACCTCACATTCACCTGGCCCTGAACCTCACATAAGAAAACTGAGCTTCTTTGATCAAACAATTCAGCATTTCATCTATGGGATGAAGGAAGAGCCCCACCTGGGGTAAAAATGTGGAGACAGGAATACCGAGCTGCCCTCCCCGTGACGAGAGGCTCCGTCCACGCAAACCTCAGGCAATTACACTATTCCTACACTGTGCCAGGTTTCCTCAACGCAGGCATCCGCTAACCCAGGGCGGCAGAGACTGAGCAAACTGCCTGTAATAGTCTGCAGCCGCTAAATACAGAGATCACCACCCGCTGCAGAAGAGGCGGAGAGAAGCCTCGGGTCGGAAAGAGGAAGCACGCAAGATGCTAGATGCAGAGAAGAGGGGGAAAGAAAAGCAGCAAGAAGAAAAAGCCCTCAGAACACGGTCACTCCTCACATTGCTACTTCGAACGTTCTGTCTCAAGACCAGCCTCTGCCCCACTCGCAGACTTTCTTCCTGCTCCCGTGCGGGTCAAACCGCCGCCCACCCGCTGAAGAGCCGCGAAAAAGGCGGCAAGGCGCGGCCACCGCCTCCTGGACTCACCGGCTCTTTGCGACCCCACTTCTCTGCCAGAAAGACTGGTCGGAGGCTGCGTCTACAGGAGTCTCCTCCCGGGTTGCAAAGACGTCCGATTTCCCCGCGAAACTGCAGTTTGCAGGAAACCAGCACAGCCCAGCCAGTGTCGCGGCTTCCGTAAGTGGGCTCGGCGCCCCGGATGTTGATATGCCACCTGCCCCGGAAATGGTGGCCAAAGGGGCAGGGGCGGTGTGGCCCGGCTCTCCGGAAGCAGACGTGGCGGTGGTTGGGCTACTGGTTGCCTGGGCGGTTTGGTAGTCCCGCCGCCTCCTCCTCCTCCTCCTCCTCCTCCTCCTCCTCCCCTCCTCTCCTCTGGGGCAGAGGAGCTTGTGTTGGTGGCTGGAGAAATCAGCGGTGGAGGATGGAGGAAGGAGGCGGCGGCGCGTGGACTCTAGTCCCTGGCGGACCGGTGTTATTGGTCCTCTGCGGCCTCCTAGAGGCATCCGGCGGCGGCCGAGCGCTCCCCCAACTCAGCGATGACATCCCTTTTCGAGTCAACTGGCCCGGCACCGAGTTCTCTCTGGTCAGTGCCCTCGCAAACCCCGTACCCCCGGCACTAAGGGTTCGGCCCCTTTGCTCGGTATTCTACACTTTTTCCCCGTAGAACCAACCTTTGCAGGCGCAGGTCTCCTTCCCCACTCCAAAACTTCATTTACCTCGCGTTCATTCATTCATACAGCCCGTGTTTATTGAACACAATACGTGGATGGGATTCAGCCATAACCTGCCTCCCCCCCACACACACACACCCTTTTAAATGTCTCTCTACAGTTGCTTACTAACACTTCCTCCCTGGGGAAGGTTTCCTTAGAACCACATTAGGCGCGCACTTTCAGCTTCTCTTTGGAAAGTCAACTGCAGCCGTTCCACTACCTGCAGCCTTCTCTCCTACCGTATTACACACCGCCCGGGCCACGCACACACCTGATGTGGGGGGCGGGGCACCATCCGATATTTTTTTTGGGGGGGGGGGGGGCAGGTATGAGTTTCCTCTCATTCAGATTCATGCTTGCTCTCCTGTATATGCACACGTACCCATATGCAAAGCTCTTCCTTCAAAGTTGTCTTTCAGATGGTTATTTGGCCTGAGATGTTAGCGACGCTCTATGCAGAAGATCCTTTACAGTTCTGATGTATTATTAGGATTGTTAAGACCCCAAAACATGAGATTTTATGATCACGTTTCCTACAGTGAGACATATATTTATAACCTCACAATAATGAAAATCTGCAGTCCTTCTCTTTGGGAAATCAACTGCTGAAAAGTCTTCCAATCCACTATAGGCCATTAAAAACCGTGTAATGATTAATTCATTTGATTCAACTTGACATCTTGGAGAATGCAAAACTTTTTTTAAAAAATTCTTATTCTCATTATCTATTGTTATTTTACTTGAGAGTATTTTAGTATATTGTTCTATTACTATTTCATTAAAATGTGAGTGATACTATCACGTCATAATGAGATATACCAGGATAAAAAATGTATCATTAACACAACAGTTTCTATTAGCAAACGTTAGTTTTTAATAATACTTCACATCTGATTGTTGCTACACCCCACCCTCCCTCCTGTGCTTTCAGTTCTCCCTTTCTGGTAGTTCAAATTTATCTAAGTAATATTTCTCTAGGAAGCCAGATTTATCTTCAGGTTAATGCTATGAAATATTGATAATATATTTAAATATTTATGTAACTGTTGTAAATCAGATATAACTTCAGCAGGGTTGATGTTATTGTTCCCAAAGAGCACACTTGGAATGAACATGACAAATATTTAAAGAATGTGGTCATTAAAACTTTTTCCTCCTGCACCTGTGTTTTTATTTAAAACCGCATGCTGGTATACAGCACTGCAGATCTACTGCCCTATAAGTCGATGGCTTAAACTAGCTTTTTTAGAGGTTACTACAAAATTATTGTTCAGTTTTCTTTCTGGTGCTGCTGGTTGCTAACTAAAAGGAGGTTATGCTATACCAACTTTTCACATGTCTGTCAATTTTATTTTGAAATGTTTTTAATTTCTTTGTCAGTGCATCATAATCTAGGGTGGGCTCATTTGAAAATTTGGGGAAAATTTTTTTCATTTTTTTTGAGTTTGAGTTTCAGAAAAACCTAGACATTTTTCTATGAGTTGGAAAAGGTCTGTGGCCTTCAGGCCAAAAATGAGCCCCTTGAGACATTATCATTGGTCTTTTGATATTTAAAAAATATTTTTGCAATCTTTTTTTTTTTAAGATTTTATTTATTATTTTTCAGAGAGAGGGGAAGGGAGAGGAAGAGAAGGAGAGAAACATCAATGTATGGTTGCCTTTCACCCGCCTCCAGCTACGGACCTGGCTGGAGACCTGGCTTGCAACCTAGTTATGTTGCCCTGGCTGGGAATCGAACCAGTGACCTTTGGGTTTGCAGGCCAGCACCTTAGCCACTGTGCCACCAGCCAGGGCTATTTTTACAATCTTAAGGCTTCCCTTTCATACTTTATTTAATTGAAACTACCACCCTCCTCACCTGACACTCCAATTTTTTTTTATAAGCCAGTTGGTTGGACATTTGTGTAAAACCTAGGCAGCTGTATGAAATAGGAAAAAGGCCTTTTTCTCTCTACCATCTAAAATTGGGACTACATTAGATAGGAATATTTTTTAGGTTCAAAATTTTGTGCTTTAAATCATCTTGATATATATATATATATATATATCAAAAAACATAATTGTTACAATTTTGCTTTCAAATACATTAAGAAAAACTATTAAGCACCAAAAAATTGTAAGTTTTAAAATGTTTATATCAATTGATTAAGAATCATATTCTTTACTGGGTTTTAGCATTAAAAATTTGTTTTTGTGTATATATTTTCCTTCTGAAATATTATTTCTAGGTCATTAAAGTATTCAGTTAGTCATACTTCAGAGTTCATAAATTTCACTGAAATGGAACTACAGAATAAGTATAATCTTGTCTTCTTCTGTTGTTAATGTAGAAATGTATTCCCACTCAAAAACTTTCCCCAAACACTACACTTGGGAAGAGTGGTGACCACTTCCATGGTTCCAAACATGTTATATATGTTAGCATGATGTGCCACTTATTCTACAGCCTCTCCTAGAATAGTTTTCTCTCTCATTCTTTTAACAACCTTAATTCCTCCAGACTCATGTCAGACATTAGGAATTTCTCCCCTGCCAAGATAATTGTAAAGTTTCTTAATCTTAAAGTACCAAACCCCTTTGTTTAGGGTCATTATATTAAAATCTGGGTTTTATAAAATCATTAATATTATCTTAGACCTAAATGCTTTAAGGTTTATGTTACATAAAACAAGTTTTTTACACTATCTAGTACTATTCATTCAGAATTTATTATAGTTTATTTTCTTACAGTAAGAACCTGTTTCACAAAATCAGAAGGAAGTATCTTAGTAAATCAAAAAACAATTTTTTTAACTTAGAAAATTACAAAAAGTTAAAAGGTTACTCTATTACTCTAATAGAGTAATCTCTATTGCAAAAAAAGTAAGGTAAAATAAGTGACTCACTATTTTATTGTTTTCAGGTAGAAGAATTTCTGTTTGGTCTGTTTTACTGATGAGGAAAGCAGCCCTTCCTAAACTAACAAAAGCCAAATATTTGCATCTTCACACAAAAATAGTATTGGCTTCTATTTTTGTTACCCCCTTACCTGGACCTTAAAAGCAGTAGGCAGGGAAAGAAGTTTCTTTATCATAAAAAACATAAAACCTAGGAGTAGTTTTTATTACAAAAAAAAAAAAAAAAAAAGAATTGTCTTCTTTCATTTGCTGTGATTCCAAACAAGCTGTTCCTTTTTTCATTGTTAGGGAATATCTTGGCACATAAGTCAATATTGCTATAGAATTCAACTCTGAACATGAGAGTTGTGGTGTCTTCACAAATAGAGAGGGATACATATAAATAAGTACTAATATCTGCCTTCACTACAGTACAGCAATGATTTTACAAGACTTCAGACCATCCATGATAAGTGAACATGAGTCATATTTTGCAAAACTCACTGTCATGTATTTTGAATATATATGAAAACATTAAAAAGTCATTATAAATGTTATAGCAATTTATTGGCTCAACTAAATAAATGTTTTTAAGCATTCCTTTATCATAAATTTGACTTTGGAACTCTTTCAAATCATTTTGATTCCTTTCTTCACTTATAATAATATTTTTAAAAGGGATCCTTGGAGCCTTAGTAAAAGGTATAGGAGGCCAAATATGGTGACAGAAGATGATTTGACTTTGGGTGGTGGACACACAATGCAATATAAAAATCATGTATCATAAAAAAGTACACTTATGGATGTAATACAACAACAATAAAATTAAAAGAAAAGAAAAAAAATAAAAAAAAAAATAAAAATACACATGGAAAAAAAAAAAAAAAAGTACACTTAGGCCCTGGCCAGTGGCATAGTGGATAAGGCGGGGGCCTGCTGGTTTGATTCCCCAGCCAGGGCACATAACTAGGTTGCAAGCCAGGTCTCCAGCCAGTCCTGTAGCTGGAGGCTGGTGAAAGGCAACCGTACATTGATGTTTCTCTCCCTCTCTGCCTCTCCCCTTTCCCCTCTCTCTAAAAATAATAAATAAAATCTTTAAAAAAAAATACACTTGAAACCTATATGATCTTATTAACCAATGCCACCCCCAATGAATTTAGATTTTTTAAAACAGGATCCTTGGCCGTAATCCAGGAGTCTATAATCTAAGAAAATGTTAACAGAAGCTGATTCAAATATATTAAAATAATTAAAGAGCACAGAATATGGAAGCAGTCTACTAGTTTCCTCCCTGGGCTATGCTACTTTTCTAACTGTGTTATCTTGGACAAATTATTTAAACTCTAGGCTTTAGTTTCTTTTCCTGTAAGATGGGCAGGATACTTGTTTTGAGGATCAATGAGTTAGTAAATGTAAATGACTTAAAATGGTACGTTAGTTAATACAGCTCATATTTACTGCTTTTTTTGTTTTGATTTATTGTCTTGGGAAAATACCACCCTAACTTGCCTTTGTGTTTAAGAGGACATTGGTGTCAAGTAGTCCTGGTTTCATTGTGGTTAAGTTGTTTTTGTTACCTGAGAAAAGAACAAAAGTGTTTTTAATAATACCTTAATAAAAGTGGTTCTTTTCTTTCCAGGGATAGCCAAATAGTATAGTTTCATAGTACTGTAGGAAGAGAAAATATAAAATTGAATTACCACAAAACATATATCATAGACTGTGAAATCTCTGCCTTAGTAGTTAGTGACACATTTGCTATCACAGAGATATCTTTTTAAATAAGATCAGTTATTTGACTTACATTGGTTCATATTTGGTTTGTGAATTTGTTTGGCTTTGTAGTACAGAAAGCTTTAAGGATGGTTTTATTGATATAGACCAGGAGCTGGCAAGTTATACCTTTGGGCTGGCCCACCATCTTTTTAGGTAAAGAAAATGTTTTTGTAATTTAGTCATTCCTATTCACTTGTCTGTTGCCTGTACACTTTCTTCCTACAGTGGCAGAACTGAGTAGTGACAACAGAACCCATACAGCCCACAAAGCCTAAGATGTTTCACTGTCCTGCCCGTTATAGAAGGGTTTGCTGACCCATGATATATACTAAAGAAAGTGAACTCAGCATAGAAGATCTATAGTGATTTTTCTCCTAGAAGTGGTTTATCCACATGTTATCCAAATATGAGAAGTTCTGTCCCATCCAACACAGTTGCAAGTTCTTTTCTAAAGTGCTGTAGATTCTTACATACAGGTGGTAATTGTTAGCAGGAGTAATAAGTATTCAGTGATGATGTATTCATGAACATTTATTGCCTCTTAATGCTTTTTAATCCATGTTTTAACTTCAGTCTCTTGCATTACTACTTTCTTTATACTCCAAACTTTTTTTTTCTGATATATTATAACACCAGGATAACTTATCATCTTCATTTTGTCATTAAAAATTATGTAGATTCTTTTTTTCTTTGGAAATGCGTTTAAAAATGCTCTGTTGAAGTGGTGAATTAGTTTGACATAGGACTATACGTTACGCATTGTTATATAATTTAACCAGGGAAAATAATATGTACTTTTTGTTCTATCTCTAGCCTGCAACAGGAGTTTTGTATAAAGAAGATAATTATGTCATCATGACAACTACACATAAAGAAAAATATAAATGCATTCTTCCCCTTGTGACAGGTGGGGATGAGGTATGTTTTTATAAGTATATTGATAATCCCCGTCACCAAAGATATTTATTTAAAACATTGCAACTACATACTTTAAAATAAAATTGAATGACAGGTTTTCAATAATGCTGTTTTACCATAAAAATAGTAATCACTTCAATTATCCTGAAATCTTTGATTTTTAGATCTCAACTTGGAAAAATCAGCAATCAATTGTTGATGTTTTGAATGAAAATCTAACTCCATTCTTGTTTTCTTTTATAGAAATGAGAGTTTTGACATAAGATGTATTTTTTAAATGTATATGTGACATTTTTAATGAATAATTACTAATAAATCTGTGGGTACCTTATCTCACTGCCTTAGCTCAAACCCATTTCTTCCTCCTAAAATGCCCTAAAACTGCCTCTTATCCATCCTTTAAGGGAATTACTTCTTTCAAGATGAAACAGGAGAGGCAGCATGTTAAAATGGAAAGGACGTCAGCCTAGGAGCCAAGAGGTTGAGGTATAGGCTATAGTTAGCTGTGGTACCTTGAAAATATTTGGAACTCAGTTCCTCCACTCAGTAAATTCATTGAGCTAATTATGTAATATTTTCATCATCTGTGAAATAGAAATAGTAAATGCAGTGACTGCCTTTTAGTTTTTGTTCAGATTTGAAATCTGTGAAAGCCAGCTGTTTAATTTTGTTTTCAACCTACTTAAGTAACAAACCACCAACAGAATCACACACATAAGGAATATATTTGGCATTCAAGTCTGAAATTGAAAATACATAGAAAACTAAGACATAACTTAAAATGTTTCCAATATATGCTACAAAGATTCAACTATCCTGAGGCTTTTATAGCTAGAATTTGTGTGTAAGCATTCACAAATTTTGAAATAGGTTTATAAGAATTGTTCACAAGCCCTGGCTGGTGGCACAGTGGATAATTCACCTACCGGCGAACCCAAAGGGCACTGGTTCAATGCCCAGCCAGGGTACATAACCAGGTTGCAAGCCAGGTCTCTAGCCAGGTCCATAGCAGGAGACAGGTGAAAGGCAACTATACATTAATGTTTCTCTCCCTTTCTGCCTCTTTCCCTTCCCCTCTCTAAAAATAATAAATAAAACCTTAAAAAAAAAAAAAAAAGACTTGTTCAGGAAAATACTCAAAAATCTTTTATTTCCTTTTTTTTTAAGATGTTATTCATTATTTTTTAGAGAGAGGGGAAGGGAAAGAGGCAGAAAGGGAGAGAAACATCAATGTATGGTTGCCTTTCGCCTGCCTCCAGCTAGGAACCTGGCTAGAGACCTGGCTTGCTACCTGGGTATGTGTCGTGACTTGAAAATGAACCCCAACACTTGGGTTTACAGGCTGGTGCTTAATCCACTGAGCCACACCAGCCAGGGAAAAACCTTTTCTTAAGAGAAGAAAGAATGGAAGATGATTCTGTGTCTCCATATTTTCTACTTCAATTCTTTTGAAAAAAGTGGTATACTTTAGATTATTATTAAGGTTTTTACTGTGTTCCCCTTTTTATTTCCAAGCATCTGTGATTTGACCACTGAGTTAATAACCAAACAGCACAGTTGGGTGATATTCTAGAGTAATTCTTAAGTATTAAACTCTAGTTCTTTCATAGGAAGAAGAAAAGGATTATAAAGGCCCTAGTCCAAGAGAGCTGTTGGATCCACTATTTAAACAAAGCAGTTGTTCCTACAGAGTATGTATTTTATGTTCACTTGATAATTTGAAATTTCTTTTATGTTGTATCAAAATTTTAGTTGTAAATCTAAGCTATTACTTAATAGTACATTACTAATTTAAATTCCTGTACAGTATATGTAGCAAAAACTCAGTAATACCAGTACCAAATAATATCACTCACCACAATGAATGCTTTTCAGATAAAAAATATACAATTTTAATTAAAAATACTAATTATCATTTTTAAGCTATGTGGAAAATGATCCCTAAGGTAGGTGATTATTCTTCACAGAATGTTCACATGTACCTAATTAGTGAAAACAATGACTAGACTCCAGAAATTTCATATTTTTCTGAGGCATAATAGTTTCATAATAATTTCATTTATTATCTAGGTGGATTTACTCACCTACCTAAAGTATCAAAAAGTAACTCAGTTGAGTTATGCAACTTTTACATATTTAAATACACCCATCTTTCTTAGATTGAGTCTTATTGGACTTATGAAGTATGTCATGGAAAACATATTCGGCAGTACCATGAAGAGAAAGAAAGTGGTCAGGTAAGGTTTTCTTCAAAATACGAAGTATGGAACATTATAAAATGATAACCCTAATAATGAGACTAATGGTTCTAAATTTGTATTCTTGAAAAATGTATTTGCAAAATACTCACTATATGTTAATTTTCTTTTTAAATAGAAAATAAATATTCATGAGTACTACCTTGGAAATATGTTGGCTAAGAATCTTCTGTCTGAAAAAGGTTTGTTTCTATAGTGACTTGATTATAATGCTGGAGTTTGATAGAAATAAATGTTCAAAATAGAATTGAAAAGATTTTATTGGAAACTATGAATTTTAAAACACTGAAATAAATTTCTGAACAATTTCTTAGAAAACTTTTTCAAGAAGATATTTTCCTTATTTTCTACTGTAACAAATATCCTGCTTTGATTTTACCTATTAATACATTTTTAGAAATCTGATATGATAAACATGTTAGTGTTATATTTACATGGTCTTGCTTGGCTTAAGCAAAGTTTTTATATATTGAAATAGACATGTAGATGTATCCCTAAATTGTGAAATACTAATCTGTATCCAAATTGATCAACTAATTTAATATTAAACTATTTTCTGAGATGAAAATGCTTCAAAAAATAGTGTTGTGGCCTGGTTTTATGTGTCAAATAGAGTATTACCTAGGTATAAGTTAAATATGACTGTTCTTTCAAACAAAACCATTTCAAGGCAAACTTGCAAGGACTACTAAGATAAAAAGTACAAGTGTGTCTTGGGTCTTTAGAAAGATGTCTAAGATTACAGAATTGAAAATTTAGTCATTGATTTCTTATATGTCAAATCACTTGTCATTCTTTACACTTACCTTATTCTTACATTATTTTATAGAACAAGAAGCAGAAGAAAAGGAAAAATCAAAAGAGGCAAGTGACAAATGATTTTTCTCTTAACATCTGGTAGGCGTAAATTTATACAACTTAATTGATAAAATATAGCCATGTGTTCTTTATCAAATAACTCTTTAAAAAGATTGGGTGAGAGAAATTTGCAATGTGCTAGGTTTTTCTGAGAAACATTACATTACGATCTTAAAAGTTACTTTTAGATCATACAAAACTAAACAGCATTACCAAAGTTTCTATAAAGGCATTATGTCACCTCTGTGCTTAGGACTGCTTCCCTCTCTTAAACCATGAAAATAATAACAGTTTTTGTGTTTGGTCCCTATCTCCAGTGGATAAAACAGATAAAGCTTTCTGTGTAAAAAACTAACTACCAGACTTCAAGCATTTTGAAGCAGGGACTGTCTTTTACCTGTTTACCCCCTGCAGTGCAAAGCAGAGTGCCAGCCATAACATAGACATCTCATAAATGTTTATTAAATGTGAATGCATAATTTATAACTGAATAAGACTATTTAAAAGAATGATTCTTTAGGGTGTTTAGTCACAATTTTTAAATGCTCCTGTAGTTTAAGGAATGCTTCAGTGTTAAGCATTTCCAGAGTTAAATAATTTACAGATAAAGGACATTTCTCAAAACGGCTTCCTATCAGAATGATACTTTTATTAGAAGTAAAGTGAAATGGCAATAGGCCTTAAGAATTACTTAAAGGGAATGCCTTTAACTTAAAAGGGTAGCTTTTGGGAGTATTGATAAAGCTAACTATAGATACACATAGCATTGCTATTTTAAAATTTTTTAATTTTACAGACTACCTTTGAGATAAAATATTTATTTACTGTGGCTCTAGAGAATAGGAAGATAGAATTCATAGTGTGAAATGATAAAGGAAAAGAAAGAAAAGGGTAAGGGAAGAAAATTAACGTTTATTGAGTCCCATTTAATAAAGTAGGTGTAGTGCTAAGCACAACAATAGGTAATGCTTAATTCTCCCCACAACCTTTAAGTATACAAGGTGGGAAAAAAATAGTTTTACAGTTGTGAGTATGCAAAACACAGAGTTTATTCTTGTATTTTTATTAATTTATTTATTGTATTACTTTTCATATGAACCTACCCTGTATTTTATTATTCTATTTTTACAAATGACAAAAACTGAAATTTGGTCAAAGTGATAAAGCTAGTAAATTCATAAATTGGGTTTGAACCCAGAACTTTCTAATTCCAGACACTAGCATGAAAATAGCATATATGAAATCTCAAAATATTTGTCCCTGTTAACATCTATTTATTGCCTGTTCAGATATGCTCTGACATGGTATCAAAGTGATACAAAATGAGGTTCATGCCTTTAAAGAGCTTGCTGGGATTTATTATTAATGATATATTTTTAAAGCCCTTAATGTTCAGTTTTTCTTGGGTTTATATAGATCATAGTATAGGAACTAACTCTAATAACCCCTGTCTTCTCAGGTCTTCCCTTGGTTCCCCCATTCCATGAAAATTCTTCCATTTGTCTGTTGCTGACTTTAAATAGATTTATGTGAATAGATTTATGCTGAAAAATATGTTCATTAATATCAATAACAGAAGAAAAATAAGCAGATTAATAAATCAATACAGTATTTAAATTCCTGTTTTAGAAGATAGTGTTTTATTATATAACTTCACATTTTGATAAATCAAACTTCAGACCTCTAGAATCTGAACTTTTAACACAGCCATGCACTGAAAGTTCAGTGAAGAAAGCTCTGACCAGCTCATTATAGTAAGTTCCTGCATTTTTGTCTTAGACTCTTTCTTTAGAATTATTAAAAATAATTCATGTTAATTATATTATAGACTTTTATATAAATGTACACTTATCTTAATTATAATGCAGAAGAAAAATGTCTTTTTTTGCAGTATTAAACTAGCAAAATATGTGTTTGCTCAAATAAATACTCATGAGTCAAAAGAATATTAGGAGAACTTACAGAAATACATACATCAATGTTACCTTTATAAATGTTAGTTTATAAAAAAATATAGTTGTCTTCCTTTCAGCATAAGTACTTCTCCCATCCTCACTCCTACCTCCATTTCTAATGAAAAGTCTGTCTTATACTTTTTTTTTTTTTAAAGATTCCCACTAAAAATATTGAAGGTCAGATGACACCCTACTATCCTGTGGGAATGGGAAATGGTACACCTTGTAGTTTGAAACAGAACCGGCCCAGATCAAGCACTGTGATGTACATATGTCATCCTGAATCTAAGCATGAAATTCTTTCAGTAGCTGAAGTTACAACTTGTGAATATGAAGTTGTCATTTTGACACCACTCTTGTGCAATCATCCTAAATATAGGTAGGATGTGGATTTAATATTTAAACATGAAATGCACATGCTTTAAAATTGCCATATGCTTAAGTTTAATGCCTTGTTTTTACTGAACAGATTCAGAGCATCTCCTGTGAATGACATATTTTGCCAATCATTGCCTGGATCACCATTTAAACCCCTCACGCTGAGACAGTTGGAACAACAGGAAGAAATTCTAAGGGTGCCTTTTAGGAGAAATAAAGAGGTATGAGAATCATCTAACAGTATTTTCTCATTGTTTCCTTTTCTAGTTTACAGAATGTATAGCAATATGAGGTCTGTCCCAAAAGTATCGAGCCAATGTCAATACCATTGAAACAATTTGCGCAGCCAGTACTTCCCAGACAAACCTCATATTTCAATGATTTCTTCAGTAGAAATTTATTTTTCTGACACAGAGTTTTAAATTCCAGTTCTTTTTTTGAATTATAATTCTTATTCTAGTACTTTTCAAAAACTATTTTAGCATTCTGACACTTCTGATCTTACAATATTTTAAAGTTTGACATCCTATTCATTCTACTTAAGTTTAGTATTTAACTAGTTGGCTGGACTTTCCAGCTAAGCAGCCTTCTTGAGAAAGTAGACTACAACCCATCTCAGCACTCTTTGTTCTTATTCATTGGGTATGTACATAACTTTACCTTAGTAGCATAAAACACTGAATATTTGAAGCTTGAACTTTTTCTCCTCCCTTTACTTCAGGTCATTCCCTATATTCGTCTCTGGATCTTTTCTCCTCTGTACTACTTTTTTCTCTACTCCCTGCCCCTTAAAATATTGAAGTGGCCCACAGACCTATCCATTGTCTCTTTAGGTGGGCTCATTCATGCCCATTCTTTCAACTTCCATTTATATGCCCACGAGTTCCAAATATACATCTTCTACACTGACCTTTTTACTGAACTCAAACCAGTCATAATAATTAACATGTATTGAGTCTTAACAGCAATCTCCTCATTCTTAAAACAGTTTAGAAGATGTACTTTTATTATCCTCCTTAACAGATTAGACTTGAGGTTTAAGGAGGGCAAGTGACAGGATAGATTACAGGTTAGAATCAAAGCACTTTGATTCTAGAGCCTGTCCTCTTAATCACTTCTCAGTACTGCTTCTTTCTTTTGATGGGCTAGCCTCCCTTTTCACCTCTGAGTGGGCGTAGCCATGTATGTTTTCAATCATCTCAAGCTCATTTTTTCTTTCACGCTGAAGCACTGTGCTGTACCCAATTGTCAAGTCAGAAACCAAAGTCATTTTTCTTACCTATCTCTTGATTCATCTCTTAATGCTAATCATTCACTAAGAGCTATTTATTTTATCTTGTAAACACTCTTCAAATCTGTCCTGTCATTAAATCAGGACTTCATTGTTTCCTAGCACCAGAGAAACAAGCCTCCTCACACATCCCCTTTCTAATCCTTCCCACACGGCTGATGAAATGCTCTTTCTGTAATAAGCATTTGATTTTGTTTTTCAACCTGTGGCAGTTAGCATGATCCCTACCTCAGGATAAAAGCATTGCTTGTACAGTGACGTTATCAAAGGAGAATACAAGCACCTGGGTTTCATTGCCCGTCACCATTCCCTTTATCCTAGCTATTTTGAACAACATAGAATTTTCTAAAATTTCCACATGTTTCCTAACCTCCTTGCCTTTCTATATACTGTTTCCCTTCTTCTGTTACCTTCTCCCCACCCTCCCCTTCATCCGATAAACTTTTACTTCTTCAGCTCAAAGACTTGCTTCCGATGTCACTTCTTTGCAAATGAGCCAGGACTTCTAACGTATTACTTAAGGAAGAGGTAAATGTTTCCTCTTCCATGGTCTTGTATTTTATTTAATCCTCCACTGTAGCACTTATATGGCTAAAATTGGTGTTTTTTTTTTATGATTCTTACATTAAAATAAATAGAGAATAAACTATGCTTTAATTACTTTGGGTTTTCCAGCTTGCAGTTTTTAGCTGCAAGACCTGTTTCTCTCCTTCTTGAGTAATTATTACAAAAGTATTGTGAGAATCTTTGTGAATGTTGTGAGCACTGCCATTCTGGTAGAAAGGCAAAATTATCGTAACAGTAATCTACATTTGATTTGAAGTGCTATATTAAAAGATTGGAAATTTATTTTCTAGTCTTCTCCTTGGTGATGATTTAAATACTGGCAGGTACTTAAAAGTCAGATTGATCAAAATGCTTTACCAATCCCAAATGTAATTACTCTTCAATGAAAAAGTGCCAATTTACTTTTCTTTAATGTGTTTAACCTTCCAGCTGAGAAAAACTATTTTTAAGAAGCTGTAGATGATAATGCTTTCAAAACACTTAAGGTTTGTAGAGCCCATGTTGTATATGAAAATCTTAGATATTACTATAGAATAAGTAGTCACTTAAAACCAGTCATCTTTACTTTAGAACCATTTTAAAAGTAAATCTAGTGTATGACACATAACTTTTCTTTTAAAAGTTGTTATTTGACATAGGGTTTGTCTTGATGTGGATCAAGCTTTATTATAAAGGTAATTTTTTTTTAAACAAAAATATAAATCTGGCTGTCATAATTTTGGTTTGATGTTCTGCCTATGTTATTAAATTAATTTGGAGATTACTGGACTTTTAGGAGCCCTTTTTATGAGTTTCTAAACCCTACTACAAAAACTGTCATCTTGCTTTTATTGGAATAATTTTTCTTAAAATTGTCAAATGTTGCCCTGACCAGTGTGGCTCAGTGGGTAGGTGTGTCAGCCTATAAACTGAAAGATCGCTGGTTCTATTCCCATTCAGGGCACCTGCCTGGGTTGCGGGGCCCCCAGTTGGGGGTGTATGAATGGCAACCAGCTGATGTGTCTCTCCTTCTTTCTTTTTCCCTTCCCCTTTCTCTGCAAATAAATAAAACCTTTTTTAAAAAATAAAGTGGACAAGTTTTATTTTCCAAGTTTTTTCTACAGTGTAAGGATAATTCGTAACTGAAAAAATCAAGTGTGGCTAAGAAGGCCTTAAACATATATGTATTTAATTTTAGGAAGATTTGCAATCAGCTAAAGAAGAGAGATTCTCAGCAATCCACAAACCCATTGCTGTTGGTTCTCAGCCAATGCTCACTGTTGGAACAACCCACATATCCAAATTGACAGATGACCAACTCATAAAAGAATTTCTTAGTGGTTCTTACTGCTTTCATGGGGTAAGAAGTGAATCTTCCATTTAAGTACTTAGTTTGCAGCTTTTTTTACTCAAGGGCATTAACAGCATTGAAAAAGGTTTTGGTCTAAAGAGAAAGGCAAGATTCTAGAAGTCTCCCAATGGACATTTTCTCTCTGTGTCTTACTATACTCTAACCTGTAGTCATTATCGTTCTCTTTACTCTTAGCTAAAACTTGATCTTTATTTGACAGACAACATATGTAGTAACTAAGACACATGTAATTCTGGTTGATTGCTGGAATGGGTATTAATGATTATATAGCAATCACATTTAAAACTTGAGTTACTATCCACACAGGTAAATTTTGCTCCTGACTAATAGCTCCAGTGAGAAATACACTGAAAAATGGAATTTTTATTTTATTTAACAAGTCACTACAGCAGTAGTTCTCTTTATTTGTCTTTTTTGTCAGTAATTTTTAATTTTGATTTTCAATCGTATTGTTGTTATGAGTTTTTAAAATTATATATATATATATATATATATATATGTATGTGTGTGTATATATATATATATTCTATTGCTACTGTATGGCAATGTTGAGACATATCCCAGCTCCTCTTCTCTGGATGTAACGTGATCCATTTCCTTTCCTGTAGGGTGTTGGCTGGTGGAAATACGAATTCTGCTATGGCAAACACGTACATCAATACCATGAGGTATAGAACAGTATGTATACCAGTCTACCACTAAATCGGTTAAAGCTTTTAAAATATTTTGTAGAAAAAAGGAGTGAGGGATATTTTAATTATGACATGATTTTCATATGGAAATACTCATTGAACTATTTAAATTCTGAAAAATATAAAACTTGGTATTTAACTCAGTCATCTTAAAGTAAAATTATTTATCTCTGATTCTTATATTACTATGAGCCTGGAGGAATAAGCTAGGATGGCTAACCTCTTTACCTTTGATTGAAAAATTAGTCATTGTTATAATTCATCTTTAATCTGTTTCTCTTTTCAATCCAAATTTCCCTTTCAGTCATCCCTGCTACCTTTTCTCTCCTCACTAGCTGCTGGCTGCTAACATCCAAAATCATACTAATTTATCCTCTGACTCAGATAACCTTTGCACTTACAATCTTAAACTAAGTACCAGGTCTGCCTTTCTATATTCAAAAATGGCAGTTGATCTGCCAAGTTAATAGCTTGCTCTTCTCATCTCCACCCTTTGACACCACTGGGAGAACCCCTAAACTGAGAGTTTGTCCTCGACCTGAGGTTCCTCCAACACTAATTTTTGTAAAGAAAGAAGAAATCAGTGATGTTTTGTAACTTTTTATTACATATTATACTCACATCTCCTCATGTCCTCCCCTTTGGCTTGTTCTCTGTATCTCTGGGTCAATTTGTGTTTTGTTTATTCATTTTGTTTTTAGATTCCACATACCACTGAGATCATATGCTACTTCTCTGGTTTATTTCACTTAGGATAATACCTTCTAGGTCAGCAAGAGGCACACTAGCATGCCACAGAATTTTTAAAACATGCAATATCTAACTAGTTAGGAACAGTGACCTTTTGCCCTTGATTATCAAATTTTTAAAAATGACAACAGCTAATCCAACAATAGCCATCTGGTGTGAGTGAATTAAAATTTTACCTATTTTTTGTCAGATTGGCAAAAAAAATGACATTTTTATGGTGTGCCACAAAATTTTAATAATTAGTTTATGTATGCCATGAGATGAAAAAGGTTGAAAATTGCTGATCTAGTCCACCCACATTGTCACAAATGGCAAAATTTTATTATCTTTTATTGCTGAAAAATTATATTATTCAGCTGTAATTCACCTTTAAATTAAGAAAGTGAACTTTAAGATAGTACTTCTAGAGCTAGTAAAATTATGGTAAATATAGCAAGTTTCTCAGTCAAAAGAAGGTACCACATTATACCAAGTTTAAAATGAAATGAGTTTAAGATTAACATATTAGCTTTTTATTTTTCCTTTTATTTATAATTTCATAAATTAGCATATTCTCCCACACGTTATCCAAAGCTGCCTAAATTCTGAAGTTTAAGCCCCAATATTTTTGTCATACTTGTACTTTGTTTGATAAATTAAACTACGAGATATTGAAGACAAACACTAATATTGACCTGCCATTTTTTAAAAGGCTTTGCCTTCTTGAAATGTTTTAAGCCAATTTTAAACTCCAATATGGATCGTACCAGAAAAGATAATCAACTCAACTTGCACATTTAAATCATTCCAAATTTATGAGGCATCTACAAACTAGGACATTTTCTTCTTCACTTAAACCTGAGAAATTTGATTTCACTATTTTTTCCATTCTTGCTGCTTTGTAAATGTTTTCTTTTTACAACATTTATTCATGCAGAAAAATGATAAAGTACACTTATCATCTAATTATAGTCCAAATAATACCTGAGCTTTTTTTAATTAAAGGAGTAAATATTTGCCAGAAAGTTAGAATGAAAAGTAAAATCTTCCTCCACTATTGTTCCATTTCCCAAAAATAACTGTTAACTTTTTCTGAGTTAACCCTCCACAAGAGAAAAAATGCATATACATAAATGTTGGTACAGCTTTTTATTTTTGCAGAAAATATCCACTAAGTACTCTGCACTGCTCTGCACTTACTCTTTTCATTCAGTATCTTAGAGATCGTTCCTTGTCAGCAACAACTGACCTCTTCTTTTCAGCAGGTACAGAGGATTATGTCTTTACCCACAATGGGTTTAGCCAGACCTCCACTGATGGACCTTTAAGTTTCCAGCTTTGTTCTGATGGCACCTTAGTAGGCATGTGTAAATAGTTCTGTTGGTGACTTTTGCAAGTGCATTCATAGGGCCCATTGCTAGCACATTTGCTGGGGCACGGTGCATGCATCCTGAACAGCGGTCTTTCAACAAGTTGGACCACTTTACTATGTTCCCATACACTTGCCTGCAGTAGGTTTTTATCAGCCTTATTTTGGTCAAGGTCATATAACCTAGAACTTTCTGAGGGACTCTGCTGGTGCATTGGGAAATAGAAAAATAATAGTAGCTAACAAATCTAGTGCTCACTGTATACTGTATACCAGGCACTATTCTAAGCATCTTACACATATTAACTCATTTAATGCTCATAACAATCCTAAAAGGATTGTTATTCTAAGATGAGGAAACAAAAGCAAAGATTTAATAACTAGCCTAAAACCACAAAAGAAGTAAAAATGGTAAGATGGGAATTCAAACCCAGGCAGTCTTGCTCCATCTCTAACCTCTTAATCCACATCTTCCTATGAATTTACAGTCTAGTCTGTCTGCTAAAAAAATATTTAATGGCTCTCTCTTCCACTAGGCAGTAAGCTGTACTAGGGCAACGGCCATCTGTTTTATTTGCCACTGTAAGGGTTTTTAATCTAACCACAGGTATGTTAGTGCCCAGCACAAGCACAGTGACTGGCATAAGATAGGAAGAAGGAAAAGGAAGACAGGAAGGAAGAGGGGGACTAGAGGAAGAAAAAGGAAGGAGAGAGAAGTCCACATACACACAACATATAGTTAGTGCTTAAAAATAATAAAGGCAAAATAGGAAAAGGTTTCTGAACAGTCTTGATGCAGAAATGAGCATAGTGTCAAATGAGTAGTGTGGAGAGTAGTATAAATTTGAAGGTCTGCATTTGAAAGAGTAGAAGTAAGATGAGGGAAAAAATTGATAGAACTGATGGATGTACAAAAGGAAAGAAATGTAACAGTCAAAGATACTACATCTGATGCTACTCTGACAAGAAAGTCATTTCATTTTTTTCAGAGAAACAAGGAATAAAGACAAGTTCAAATTTCTACTGGTCAAGCTTAACTAAAACATTATTACCTCTAAACATAAATATCCAATGTGCATATGAGGATAAGGACTACAGCTTATAGGCCATTAGCATAAATGTCCACTTGAAATGTCAAGCATACATTATCACAATTATTTTTTTATACATTAGGACAAGGATAGTGGAAAAACTTCTGTGGTTGTTGGCACATGGAACCAAGAAGAGCATATTGAATGGGCTAAGAAGAATACTGCCAGAGCCTATCACCTGCAAGATGATGGTACCCAGACAGTCAGGTACATTAACTTTGCCTCTGGATCTAATTAGCAGACTATTTGAAACTCAGAATATTGAAAAACAAAATTTCAACTCTTACATATAATCTCTGGTCAGTTTGTTTTTTTTTCCAGAGACATTAGGGTAGTTTTCTTTTTGTGAGGAAATAACTTAGTGAAATAGTTAAGGCAGCTCACTGAAGTCCACCCCCTGGATGCAAATTCTGGCGCTTTCCCTGGCCAGTAGCTCAATTGGTTAGACCATCGTCCTGGTACACCAAGGTTGTGGGTTCAGTTCCCAGTCACATACAAGAAGCAACCAATGAATACATACACTATTTTGGGCAAATTATATAAGTTTCTTAAGCCTCACTTTTCTTTCTTTTGCCTTATAGTATTATTGTGATGTTTAAACAAGGTAATTCAGGTAAACCATAGTGCCTAGCAATAACATGCAATAAATTTTGGTGGTGGCCTTGAAAAATGCATGGCAGTATGGTAATGAGGGGGATGATGATACTAGTTGACAGTGGCTCAGTTCCCAGGTATTAGGTCTGAGGCTGTTATAAAGCATTTGCCTCTTTCATGCATAATCTTTACCTCCATAAGTTATTTAGTTCTATTTAAATATACTCTAGCATTTCCCTTTGTTACTTAACTTTTGTGAGGTAATGGTTGAAAACAGTTAAACAGTGGCTTTTTAAAAAATTGTCTCATCTCTTTGGGGCTCTAGAGGTATATCTTGTTGTAGCTGAAGTAAATGAATCTCACTTCCCAAGAATAACTAAGCTTTAGCTTTTCTAGTAATCTATCGCCTGGTGAGTTTTAAATTACTCAGGTTTTTTCCCTTCCTGGGTGTTAACTTTTACTCTTCCTAGGACAGATGATATGAGAGACTATTTTCAGAATGTGCTGACTTCTTGAGGTAACCAAAATAATAAGTTAGCAAAATTAGTCCAGGCTGGTGTGGCTCAGTAGCTCCAGTTCTGGCCTGTGAACCAAAGGCTACTGGTTTGATGCCCACTCAGGGCACATGCCTGGACTCAGGCCAGGTCCCATTTGGGGGTGCATGAGAGACAGCTGGTTGATGTTCCCCTTCTTCCCTTTCTCCTTCCTTTTCCCTCCCTATGAAAATAAATAAATAACTTTTTTTTTAAGTTAGCAAAATTAAGAGATTGGCATTTAAGTATTAGAAAAATTAGAATATATTTAACAGAAGGCTTTTTCTGATGTTTCTATATATTTCATGTGAAAATAGCTCATGGTCTCGCTCGTGTGCAAAAAATATTAAAGAATGGTCTGTGAGGCTAGCAAAATTAAAGCTTTCTTTGTGTCCTGGTGATTGGGACTTAGAGCTCAGTCTAGGCTTTACCTTTGTGCACCTGGCTACAGCATTTTAATGGGTGGAGTGGATGGAGGATGGGAAAAAAGTAAAACTGTTTCACAAAGCGGATGATATCCAGGGAGAAATGGTTCATTTTAAAAGAACAATGTTGGTGGGTGGGTTTTTCTTTTTTTTTAAGAACAATGTTTTTCAAAAGCTATTTAACCGTAACTATTTATATAAGTAATATGAAAGATTATTATTATTAAGCTGCTATGAAGTATCTCAACTTTATATTCTCTTTATAGAGTCAAAAGACTTTCTGACATAGCCATAAAAATATGCATTCTTAAAGAATATTTTATAGGTAAAGTTTTTAACTAATGCAAAACTGACCTGCTCACCGTCTTCTCTCCCTACCCATGACAATCACTCTAAGTTAGTGAAATTTTAGTTTAATAAAGCGTCTGTTTTTCTGATTCAGGATGGTATCACATTTTTATGGGAATGGAGATATTTGTGATATAACTGACAAACCAAGACAGGTGACTGTAAAACTAAAGTAAGTTGGACTATCAAATTATGCTTTTTGCCTTTCTCTTTAGTATGTTTCCTTTGGGCACAAGTTTTTATAAATATACAGAGTAATTATGAATGATATTTATTCATAATAATTTAATGTATTATAAGATTATTTTATTCTAAGTTGTTAAAATTAATTTCAGTAATATAATTCATGTTACTTATAACAATTAAGTTATAAATTATAATTAATTCAATTCTTTATTAAGTTATACAGGGTCACATATGGAATTTTTATAGCTTAATTGGAAAACAATTTAGAATAATTTTGTATGTTTTGGGCAGCACTTTAAAGTACTCTGTGTTTTAGGTGCAAAGAATCGGATTCCCCTCATGCTGTTACTGTATATATGCTAGAGCCTCATTCCTGTCAGTATATCCTGGGGGTAAGTAAAAAATAACACTCAGGGAGGGGGACGGAGGGGAGCAAAAAGGCGATGGATGTAATACAACAACAATAAAAAAAATGGAAAAAAAAATAACACTCAGGAATTCAGTTTGAGGCCATGTTTTAATTTTTAGCATTAAGTCTGGAAAGACCTTCAGTAGTCTTTAAATTTTAATACTACTTCTATAAAAGCTGTAATCATTCTATTGGAGTATAATATGCATAAAATTAGATGCGAAGGTTTTAAATGTTGAATTTGATGAACTTTGACAAGTTCATGTAACTCTTTACCCATGTGACTCTCACCCAAAACAAGATATCTGTTGCTGCAGAAATTTAACTCCTCCCCTGTCAATACTCCTGAATCCCCAAAAATACCCCTTTCTGATTTCTGACACCATAGAATAGTTTGCCTCTTATTTCATATGAATGGAATTGTATAGCATACACATTTTTTTATACCTGAGCTCTAACTCAGCATGTCTTTCAGACTCAGTCATGTTGTAGGTAACAGGACTTCGTTGCCTTTTTTGTAATTGAGTAACGTTCTTTTGTATAAGCTTACCTCGTTTGCTTTTCTGTTATTTTGTAGATGGATATTTGAGTGCTTTCTCATTTTTGATTATATGAATAAAGCTGCAATGAATATTTTTACAAGTCTTTTTGTGGTCATATGTTTTCATTTCTTTTTAAGTTCCTAGAAGTGGAGTTGCTGAATCATAGATTCGGTACATGTTTAACTTTTACCAAACATTTCTCCAAGTAGTGGTGTTCTTTCACACTTCTCTCTGCAATACGTGAGCTCAGGTGCTCCAAGTTCTCACTGTCAATATTTGGTATTGTCAGTCTTTTTATGTTAGCCATTTGAGTAGTTTTAATTTGCATTTCCCATATGAAAAAGGGTTTTGAGCACCTTTTCATATGATTGTTTCATATATTCTCTTTTGTGAAGTGTCTAACCAAGTCTCTTTTTTTCCCCAAAGTCAGTTCCCTTTATTAAATGGTAATTTTTTTCATACCAGAAATACAAAATAAGAATAGAAATAGGCAATAGTTAGAAGCTATACAGGCCCGACCTGACATGACCCCTGCTGCAGCCAACTTGAACAGGACCTGAACCAGTTATATCCCTAAGGGTGGGAAAGGAGGATAAAGATTTGGCTAACCAAGACTTTTTAAAGAAAAAATTATACTGACACTTAGCAAAACAGTAAGAAAGATTTATTCAGGACTTTGTAATAGGTGTCAAGATCATCACAGTAAGAGAGAGAGAAAGAGCTCAACTCTAGAAACAGTAAAGCCAGCTGGACAAGTACAGCCAGCAAGCAGGAACAGGGAGGAGGGGCTGGCCAGTGAATGGAAAATTACCAAAAGGAGACTTTAAGGGTAGGAGATTCTTGCTCAACTGACTGAATAGAATGATTGCTGAAGGCAAGCCAAGATGATCAGATATCAAAGGTGAGAGATGAGGAATTCGATCAGTATGCAGTGTGCTTAGATGTTGAGAGGAGGGATCTTCTCTAAACTGACATACCGGGAATTTTTGGTGCAACTGCACTCAGGCCCAAGATAAGGCCCAAGGACAAAAAGAGGCCTCGTTGAAAGGAAGGCTCAGGAGAGCCTGGCTATGTTTTTTTTGTCAACGAGAGAGTCTTTGTCAGTCTTCTACCCATTTTTATTTTTTCTAATATTCTTCTATGAATATTTTTTAATTTATTTTCTTGCTCTATTACAGTTGTCCCATTTTTCCCATTGCTCTCCCCTGCCTCACCTACCTCCCCCTTCTGTCTCTCACAGCCAATCCCCACCCTGGTGTCCATGTCCATGGGTCATTTATGCTAGTTCCTTGACTAGACCCTCCCCTTCTTTCCCTCCTTCTCTGCCCCTCTCCCCTCTGATCACTGTCTGTTCCTTATTTCCATGCCTCTGGTTCTATTTTGCTCATTTGTTTGTTTTGTTCATTAGGTTCCTGTATTAGTGAGTACCCATTTTTATTTTTGTTGTTGCCTTACTATTTACTTCTAGGAATTCAAGTATATTCTGGACATGAATTCTTTATATTTATATTGCATATTTTTTCCCCACTCTGTGACTTGCCTATTCATTTTTAATGTATTTTCATGAGCAAGTTTTTTAAATGAAGTTTCTTTTCTCAATTTTTCCCTTTTATTGCTGTTTTATTTTTCTAAGAAGTTTTACCACCCCAAAGTCACAAAGATAGTATCATATATTTTCTTCTAGAAAATTTAAAGTTCTACCTTTGATAATATGCTGTGTAAGGATGATTTTCTTTGTTCTAGTTAGAATTCACTGGGCTTCTTGGATTTGTGGACTGATGTAATTGATAAGTTTTGGGAAAATTTTGCATATTATCTCCTCAAAGATTTCTTCTATTCCACTCTTTTTCTATTTCTGGGATTCCAATTAAACATGTTAGTTTGAAGTTGTCCCAAAATGTCATAGTCTTTCTTTTGCTCTCACTCTTTGTTTTAATTTGGGTCATTTCTGCTGAACTGTCTACAAGTTAAGTGATTCTTTCCTATGCTGTATGTATCCCATCTAGCTCTTTGAATTTATTTCTGACATTTTTTTATTTCCAACATTTCCATTTAGTTTTTTATGGCTTGCTTTTCTCTACTAAAACTCCCCATCTATCCATACATGTTATTTACCTTTTGCAGTATTTCCTCCATCATATTTATTATAATCCTCTTTAATTATTGTCCTTTACTCCTTTTCTCTCTTATCTCTTTTATTTACAGATAAAAAATAATCTTGTCTACCTTTTTGGTATTTTATATGCATGATAAAAGATTGTTTCTTCAGAAAGCTAAATTTGTAGAAATAACATTGGAATGTTTATCCAAAACAAGGACTTATATAAATTTAACACATTTATACATATGTATTCATTCAGCAGAATAATACTGAATGAAGAAACTATTCCACTTAGCAACTTTTTAATGATTTTATTGTTGTTGCTCTTTAGGTTGAATCACCAGTGATCTGCAAAATCTTAGATACAGCAGATGAAAATGGACTTCTTTCCCTCCCAAACTAAAGGATAATGAAGTTCGGTGAAAGAAAAGATCATTGAAAAGTCTTGATGATTTCTGTCTGGCCATGTATCTTATTACATAGTCCACAGCCACTGGACCTCATCTAAAGGATCATACAAAAGGACTCTCAACCACTCTGTGAATATGTGTGTGTATATAAGATATTATTGATAAACTTCTAAGGCAGGCATTTGTCTCACGTTTATCATTTTTGTTGTGTCTTACAAACTGATTGTGTTTTTCTTTGCTTGGATGATGTGATTCCAAAATAAATCTCATCCAAGCAATTTAGAGTCCAACCTAATGAAATGCCATAGTTGTTGTACCTATTGAAAGTTTTTAAATAATAGATTTATTATGTAAAATATAGTATATAAAATGAGTTAATGAAGAAAAGATAATGAAGAAAGCAATGGATAGGTTGTTTAAATGGGAGACCATGTAAAATATGTCTTCTAGTGACTGAAATCCTTTCAGCAAAGTTTTATTTTGCAACTGCTGTCTATCAGATAGTGAACTAAAAGCTGGGCACATAATAGAGCCTCACATACAAGTTTTCTTCACCTCTGTTAATACCAAGAAACTCCTCTTTATAATAGGTTGCTTTTCTCTCAGAACTTTTATCTATTTCTCTCTCCTTGATATGAATGTGTTTTCCCTCAGAGTACAATCAGTTAGTGATTCTTTTTTCTTGACTTGAATGATTTACTCTTTAACGAAACATTCTGTGTTGGCTATCCTTTATCCTTCCCCACCATGTTTCCATTCTAGATAGTTTTACAGCACAATATTTATTTTAAAGTGAATAAAATGCCCACAAGCAGTGTTGTCATATAGTCAATGGCAGACTATTTAGTTCACTTTCTGCACTATCCTGTGGCACACAAATTTATTCTATTGTATTCCAGACATGCATAACTAAATAAGGATAGAAAAGTAGCCATAAAATACTTACTTTTCCTCCTTTTCAGTAATTCTAGCCAAAGATATTTTAGTTTGAGAAAAGGTTAATACAGTTTGGCTATTGCAGGGCTATTTGTAGATGTTAGTAGGAAACAGTACATACAGAAAAAGCATGCACTTTGAATTCAGACCTAAGTCCAGATTCTACCTTTAACTTGCTAGGTGTACAATCCTGGACAGATCAGTTAAACTCTTTGGGCGTACCTTCCTCTTTTGTAGAGACTACTTTCTCCACAAGGTGCTTGTAACAGTACAGTAATTTTACTATACCTAAAAAGCCTATCCCTAACTGGCTCAGTGGGTTGGGTGTCTTCCTGTGGACCAAAAGGGCAAGGATTCAGTTCCTGGTCAGATCACATGCCTGGGTTGTAGGCCAAGTCCCTGGTTGGGGGCATGTGAGAAGCACCAGGCCAATGTTTCTCCCCATATTGATGTTTCTCTCCCTCACCTCCCTCCCTTCCCCTCTCTCTAAAAAGAAAAAAAATCTTGAGAGAAAAAAAAAAAAGCAGCCTAGTCCCAGTACTTGATACCAGATTCCCAATAAGTGTTAGTTTATTTTCTAATACTGCCTTTGTCTCCAATCAACATTACAGGATAAGAGACCAAAGCCATTAAAATTCATTTATTTAATAAATTTTATAGAATCATATTTATTATATCAGTGAATTAAAACAAATAAAATTACCCTCACATTTAGATTATAGGTATAGGAGAGGAGGGAATTAGATTTGTGAAAGGTTAGTGCTACAAGACACTTTGAAAATATTTAGGCCAAATGCTTTCTCTTATAAAAGGAGGCGAAATACATAGCTGTATTAGAATAGTTTACCTTGGAAAATTTTAAATTATGTCATAATTATTTCAAAATAAAAAGGTTTAAAAAAATAAGTCAGCCTTCTGTCTTTGCTAATAGGTTCAAGTTCAAGGGGAGGGCGAGGCCAGGTATCTCCATATCCCTTCTAAATTTTGGGCCCCCTATCAGTAGCCTGTGACATCTCATTTGATCTCTAAATTGGTTGCTACTACCTTTACTATGCAGCCATTATGTCCGTACTGTATACCTAAGTAGGCTGAATTCCTAATGGACAGGGAAAGGGCTCAGCTATAATATGCCTAATGCACATTAAGTCTTTTTCAAAGTGGAGACTCTATTAAGGTGGGTGCTATCCCAAACCTAAATCCTAGGAATCTGCATTTTTAAATATGCTCCTCGGGGATTCTCTTTATTTCAAATAAATTATTCAGTGATTGAGAATCACTTAGGAATTTCACTTTTAACAATTTTACGTGTATTAATCCTCCTGATTAGGGTTTCAGGGAAATAAATAGCTCATATGTATTTGTAGGAAGATTTTAACAAGATACTTGTTTTAGCTTTACCTGCTTTTTTTCAAGATACCACTAGATGGGGCCTATCAGCCAACTCTAATTTATCTCCTGTCCTTGATAAAGGAGAATTTAGCCACAAAGGATGAATTATCTCAGCCAAACTGAATAGGAAGCTTTGTGTACAGTCCCTGGTGAACTATTCTTTTCAGTCAGTTTGATCAGCAAAGGCCTGACCTAATTTCTGACAATGCTTAAACTTCCTAGTACATAATCAGGCCAATTTATTGACCTAGTAGCACCAAAGATTTAACCAAAGCCTTAACTAAATGGAGATTTTTGTTTCGTTTTACTGATCTAAATTTTGAATGACTGAGGGATTTGAAATCAGTTTCAAATGAAAACAAAATATCAGCTATACTAGAACCTAATTTTAAATTTCGACTAGGGTAATTTTATGTACTAGTGCTTGATTTCCAATTGAACATAGAAACAGAACTACCTTTCATATAGTATACATGGATGCTGTATATTATAATGAGCTATTGAGGTAAAAGTTTTTCATATGTTGCCATGTTCTCCATTTCTTTTTCAGTTTGGTAAAGGTGGTAGAGAAACTGTAGACCACTGCATACCCAAAGCCATGCTTTATTTTACATGCCAATAGCCTCAAAGTAGGTTGTACAAATAGGCAAAGTGATCCAGTGGATTGTGGGAAGAAAGTCTTTAAGATTATACTTATTTTCCACCTGCGAAAGAGGAGTTAGAATTTTCACTAATATTTTCATTAGACTGACACTGGTGACACAGTCATCCATAAATCAGGTTTCATGCAATAAAAGCAGGGAATGAGTGGGCATTGCATGTGTAGAGGAGTTGCTAAGGATGCCATCATTATTCTACACTTCTACTATATTACAGCATTTGCTAATGCTGTCATCACCTTTTAAAAAATGGAATTGTGTCCCTGACTGGTGGCACAGTGGATAAGGTGCTGGCCTGCAAACCCAAAGGTTGTTGGTTCAATTCCCAGCCAGGGCACATACCAGCAAGCCAGGTCTCCAGCCAGTCCATAGCTGGAGGCAGGGGAAAGGCAACCATACATTGCTGTTTTTCTCCCTTTCTTCCTCCCTCCCCGCCCTTCTTTCTAAAAATAATAAATAAAATCTAAAAAAAAAAAAGGAATTGTCACTTTAAATGTTAGCATCAAGACCACACATTATCAGGTATACAATATCTATCCGAAAAATGCCCAGCCATTGTTAATATAACAAGAATGGATTGTGTGACATCAATGTAACCTGACAGCCAGTGAGGGTGGATTGGAATGTGCATGAAGAATCACAACTTCACTGCACTAGTCAGTGGGGGTAGTAGATGCCATTGAGTGAGCATGTGTACTGTGTGGCTGTCACACAAAATGAGCAAGTAGAGTGACAGATCTGCATCAAATTTTGCATTGAGCTTGAACATTCCTCGTGAAAACTATTTGTAGCTATGGGCAACTGGTGATTGGCAGCTTCATCACAACAATGAGCCCTCTCATGGATAACATCTCATGCAGAGTTTTTTGATGAAATGTCAAATCGCCCAGGTGACTCAACCCTGCTACAGCCCAGATTTGGTACCCTGCAGCTCCCAGCTTTTCCCAAAACTAAAATAACCTTTGAAAGGGAAGAAATGTCAGACCACCAAGAGGTTCAGGAAAATACAACAGGGCAGCTAATGGCACCTGGGGCCACTGTGTCAGGCCCCAAGGTACCTACTTCAAAGAGGACTGAGGCGTCATCCTAGGTACAATGTCTCTTGTATCGTCAATAAAAGTCTCTTTTTCATGGTACATGGCTAGATACTTTCTGGACAGACCCTTAGATAACCAGTCAGAATTAAGGGTAGAGGTTAACCAGTTACTTTCACCAACCATGGTTCGAATCACAGTGAGTGTGGTATTGTTAAGACTCCTCTATTGGAAATAACAGTGATTAGGAAGAATGAGCACTACATTTCGAAGGCTACTAGAATGACACTCTTGACCACTTAGAGAAAATAATGGTAGGCCTGACAGTCTCAAAACTTACAAAATAAGGAAAATATAGTATAAACAAATGAAATATAGGACTTACACTGTTTGCCTCTACACTTGTTTGGATATTTTTAAGCATTTTAGTATTTTTTTAATATATATATTTGAAACAAAAGTGCTCACCAAAGGCAAGTAAATCAGTAACTACTTCTGGAAATGGTAGCCATCTCAACTAACAAAAGACATTTGTAAAACTAGTGCTGAACATTTCATATGTAATCATGCTACTGTGTTATGTATTTCAAACCTATTCATTTGCTTTCCAGCACCTTTTGATAGGCTAAATTGTGCTTTTGCCTTGAAATTAGGGGAAAAATGTAGCTTCTAGTATATTTTCCTGAAGCACAAACATAATTTTCATTTTGTAAACAATAATACTAAAAATCAAACTTTCTTGAAAGTCTAGCAACTTAGAAATTAAGACCCAGTAAGTAAAATCTCCTGTACTCAATTTACTTAGTAATGTAGCTAAAAATAGTGAACTTTGTTTGGTTCTAACAGCCTCTATTGTCAATAAAGTACTAGTTTGCAAATTAGTCACCAATGGTCCTTAACTAATTATTGGTGATTATTGGTAAAACTGATATACTCATTTAAGAATTCTACCAGAGCTCCAATTATTCCATAGGTTAGAAATATTAATAATCGGTGAAGAAAATTGGAAGTTGTTTTTCCCCTGGATTAGTTTTTCATACTTACAGTTATTAATATTCTTAAGCTATGCTGACAAAAATCCTTCATTGCAAAAGCTGCAAGAAAGTATTTCATACCCAAAATCCAGTTATTAGCAATCTTGAGTCATTATTCCTTGAATTTCGGATGACAATCTGTCCCAGACTCTGCTTTTGATATCTTCCACTTATTGAACATTTATTAAATACTAAGCACTATGCTAAATACTTCAGACACCCCATAGTCACAATCATATGATGCAGGTTTACTATCTTTAACTCACAGATAAGGAAAATGAGGCTTAAAGAGTTGAACTAAACTACAGGTGACTGAGCCAGCATTTGAATCAATTCAGATTCCAGAGTCCATAATTGTGACTAATACACTATAGTGCTTTCTGTTCACAGAAACATCTTCCACCCCATGAACCAATCTGTTACCATCTCCCACTTGAGAGATCACACCAAAGGGCTCAGCAAAATAAGAAAAATGATTGGTTTCCTCTTGGTAATGTAGGACATGCATTTTCTCCCCTATATTATTTTTATCCTGGAGCACCACTCACTTTTCTTAACCTAGTAAATGGAAGTTCACTAGTAAGATTAGGAGACTTCCGGCCAAGATGGAGGCGTAGGTAGACACGCCGCATCTCCCTTCCCAACTAAGAAGGGATACATCTACTCAAAACTATTGAAAAAATCAAGAGATCCAGAAAATCAAACTGAAGGGAGGTCCAACAAAGAAATAACAATAAAATACTCACCCTGACAGGTAGGAGGGGCAGAGCTGGGGCGCAGAGGTCAGGGTGTGGTGGCAGCACCAGCAGAGGCAAGGAAGGGGGCGGGGGGGGGGGGTGGCAGCAGAGGCAGCTGAGTGAAAGTCAGTGAGGGTTGGGGCAGTGGAGGAAACTGCTCATCTCAGCAGAGTCCATTTGATTAGTGGAAAAGCGGTGAGTGCTGGACAGGCAGCATTGGTGCCTCAGACCCTTTCCCAACATACAGCGCCTCTGGTGAAACAAGTGAAACAGGTCACCTGCAATGACCAATACCTAAGGCTCCGCCTTCTAAAATGTGACAGGTGCAACAGCTCTACCTAAGACACAGAGGCAAATACAAGAGCCTGTCAATTTGAGGAATCAGAGAAGTATGGCCAAAAGAGGGGACATATCAAGGTTCCTGTGGGAAAACTCAGCAATGAAGAGATAGCCAACCTAACATGAGGAGATAGCCAACTTAACAGGTGCACAGTTTTAAACTGGTGATAAAGATGCTCACAGGCTTGCCAGATATGCTTGAGTATGGCAAACACAGTAGGGGAGAAGTAAAAGCTATGCTAAGTGAAACAGGAAAATTCACGTGAAACCAATAGTAAAGGGAAGGAAACCAAGGTTCAAATCAATGATTTGAAATATATGGAAGAATTAAACAGTCAACCAGTACAGAATGAAGAAAAAAGAATTGAAAAAAAATGAGGAGATGCTTAGAAACCTCTAGGACAACTTTAAACGTGCCAACATCTCAATCATGGAGGTGCCAGAAGGACAAAAAGAGCAAGAATTTGAAAACTTACATGAAAAAATAATAAAGGAACACTTTCTAAATTTGGGGAAAGATATAGATTTACAAGTCCAGGAAGCACAGATAGTTCCAAACAAGCTAGACCCAAAGAGGACCACACCAAGACACATCATAATTAAAATGCCAAAGTTTAAAGACAAAGAGAAAATCTTAAAAGCAGCAAGAGAACAGGAGAGCTACTTACAAAGGGGTTCCTATAGGACTATCAGCTGATTTCCCAAAAGAAACTGCAAGCAAGAAGGGACTGGCAAGAAGTATTCAAAGTGTTAAAAAGCAATACCTATAACCAAGATTACTCTATCCAGCGAAGCTATCATTCAGAATGGAAGGTCAGATAAAGTGCTTTCTAGACAAAGCAAAGCTGAAGGAGTTCATCATCACAAAGCCATTATTATATAAAATGTTACTTAAGAAAAAGAAGATCAAAATTATGAACATTAAAAGGACAACAAACTCATAACTATCAACAACAAACTCTAAAAAATAAAAACAAAAACAAAGTAAACAACCAGAAGAACAGAGCCATAGGTATGGGGATCATTTAGAGGGTTATCAGCTGGAAAGGTGAAAGGGGAGAAAGGAGGAAGAGATGCAGGGATTAAGAAGCATAACTGGCAGGCTCAAAGTAGGGGGATGTTAAGGATAGTACAGGAAACACTGAAACCAAAGAACTTACATGCATGGCTTATGGCCATAAACTAAGGGGGAAAGGGAGATTGCTAGAGGGTAGGGGGGTAACTGGGCAGAGAGGAGCAAAGAAAAGAAATTGGGACAACTGTAACAACTTAATAAAATATGCAAAAAGAAAAAAGAAGAAAAAGAAAAAAATCACCAGTAAGACTAAATTGCCACTGTGGGAATTCTGGCCTGCTTAAATGCCATCAAACTCTCCTTTCTTTAATAATCCTTTTGTGATGGTAAACAATGCCAGTGCATTGGCCATTAATCTAGATCCAGATTGTATTTATGATTTAATGATAGAAATAATTCCTTCATCTTTTATTTAGTGAAAAAGATATCTTATTTTTGTTTCTCCTCAGACCTTCTATAAAATTGACACTCAGCGCTGGCTGGTAGCACAGTGGATAAGGTGCCGGCCTGCAAACCCAAAGGTTGCAGGTTCGATTCCCCAGCCAGGGCACATGACCAGGTTGTAAGCCAGGTCTCCAGTCAGGTCTGTGGCTGGAGGCAGGTGAAATGCAACCATACATTGATGTCTCTCTCCCTCTCTGCCTCTCTCCCTTCCCCTCTTTCTAAAAATAATGAAATAAAATCTTAAAAAAAAAAATTAAATAAAATGAAATTGACACTCAACCAGTATTTGCTGAATAATGCATGAAACCTCATCCTCTTTTACCTACACCATATAAAAATCTTCCCCATCTTCCCCATCTTCCCCAATTCCCATGGCTTTGTTTCTTGTTTTTTGTTTTGTTTTGTTACCAGTCTTTATTGTTCAGTATTTGGTGCTTGAGGGAAAATTATTTTTCTCAGTTTTACAATGGCTGGGAAAGAAAAAGGATAGAATTATCACCTTGTTTCATCTGTTTTCCTTTCACCCAGATTCTGCACTACATCATGCAATTTTTTTTTTTTTTTTCCCTATCTTAGCACTGCCTTCTCATGCATGGTTCTGTCCACTGCATCTCCTGTTTTATTTCCTTCATTTGTGGGCAGTGCCTGAAGTGAGACCCCTGATTTTAAAATCAAGAAAAGAATTGCATATTTTTAAAGATTTTATTTATTTATTTTTAGAGAAAAGGGAAGGGAGATAGAAAAGGAGAGACACATCGATCTGTTGCTTCTCATAAGTGCCCTAAATGGGACCAGGCCTGCAAACTCTGCCCTGACCAGAAATCAAACCAACAACTTTTTGCTTTACAGGATGACCCTCAACCAACTGAGCCATGTCAGTCAGGGCAAGAATTGCATTTTCAACCTCTAAATCCGTGAACTGAGAACATTCCAGTTCTGGGGTACTCTGGATTCCACAGACAAAGTATCTAACGTTACGTACGGTCTCTGTGAAGAACACAATTCCCATCGTATCTTTCCTCAGGGCAATATTAATAAAGTCAGGTCTAATAATTTCTTAGGCATATTTTGTTGCTTACATCAAACGAATGAGCAAAATGCTTTCATTGGCCCTTACTAACATCAGATGTGGCATGTGTTGAACCTGAAGTATTTACACAGGTTATAAAACCAATCCTCGTGCCGCAGCCACAGAAGACAGGCATAAAGGACTCTTTGTGAATTGCTCCACTTTTCCAGGTCATTCTGGCTCCACTTTTCAAGATCCCTCTGGCATTTGAACAAGCTGCATTTTGCAAAACATCAGGCTTTGCATGAAAATCAAGATTCCCACATTAGGAGTCAATTAGTTGAAAGATCTCCCATTCGTCAGCATGCTACAGGCAGCTGAAGGTTCAGGAAAGTGTCAAAGGGGCAAAACTGCACGTAAATGGGACTCAGGGAAACAAACTGAACTTATCTTGGCACCACCTAAGCATATTTTTTTAAGAAGCAAAATTATCTATTCACTGGGCTGGAGGAAGGAAAATTCACTAATTTGTCCATAAGCAAGAAAGCGATGAATTTACTTTGGTAAAATTAATATCAAAGTTATTGGACCTAAAAAGATTGCCTGTTAACTATGTCTTATGGAAAGCAAAATTTCACTAAACCTTTAGTCAAAGTGTCACAGACTTTAAAGTAATTGATATCCTTCCTTCTCTCCCTGCAAGAACCAGTTACCCCCTTTCTCCCTTAACTCCTGTGGTTGCTGAAGAATGTACTTTTTTTTTTTAAGATTATATTGTTTGTTAGAGAGAGGAAGGGAGGGAGAGAAGCGTCGATGTGCAAGAGACACATCAATCACATGTGAGAGATACATCTATTGATTGCCTCTCGCATGCCCCAAACCCAGGGACCTGGACGGCAACCTAGGCATGTGCCCCTACTGGGAATCAAAGTGGCCTCATTTTGGTTCAAAGGCCAGTGCTCAATCCACTGAGCCACACCAGCCAGAACTGAAGAGTGTATTTTCGTTTTCAGTGTCCTCAAGCTGCAAATAAGCCACGGGATTCCAATGAGAACGAATTCAGGTTGGCTAGCAGCTCCTGGGCAGCCAGGTGGTTCCTTGGAAAAAGACACTCTGAGTAAACAGATAAATCATCCTAAATCAAGATCCATGTCCCCTTTTCATTTGAGTGCCCCTGATCATCAGCCTGGGAATATAGAGAGGGATTCCAAAAAAGTGAAAAACAGGGAGAAATTGTAAGTCAGCCAGATAGAGATTTGGGTTGAAATCACGTCCAAGCCTCATACCCTCCATCTTTTATTATTTCATTCATTTATTCAACAATTATGCACTGAAAGCTCAGTGGGGCCAAGGACAAATAGGTACTGAAGACAGGGTACTGAACAAAATACCCCATCCAATCTACTCCATTTCCAAAGGACCTCAAGAAAAGTTGTCTTCGCATTTAACAGGGAAATGGGGAAGAAAAGAAAAGAAAAATCCTTTCTAGGTTGTCTCCACGAGCTTACTGCCTCGTTGATACGCACCTCTCCCGTTAACCTAGATCGTTCCAAACACTGCAAGCGCAGTTTAAAGCAGCCCTGGACTGGAAATAGACTTGAGTGCCTGGAAGCAGGAAGCAGACGCAAAATTCTTCTGGAGGAATGTGCCTTCCCTTAAACCAGTGTCCTCAACAAGGGGCAAAAGTTTTCGTAGAAAATTTGTCAGGGAAAATGAGCAGCTCAGCTTCCCGACACGGTGGGCGGCCGGCTTGGCGGCCCGGCCCCTTCCACCGAGTCCCTCTCCACCGCGGCCCCCCTTCCACCGCGACCCCCTCCACCCGCGCCCCCTCCACCGGGCCCCCTCCACCGCGGCCTGTGCCTCCCCCGCGGCCTGCGCCCGGCTGCGAGGGCCCGTGCGTTTTTGGAAATCAGCCACCCTGGGGAAATGACTTTTGCTCAGGTAACTCCACCTGCTGAGCGCCTCCCGCAGACGCGCGAGAACCGGGGCGCCTCCTGCTCCAGGCCGCGTGCCGCCCCAGGCCCCAGCCCGCGGCGGGGTCTCCAGGCGCCGGGCTGCAGGGAGGAGCACCAGACTCCGGGCTGGAGAGCCGGACCTCAGCTGGCCTGTAGACAGGCTGATGATTTTGGGCAATATCGTTCCAGACCACAACTTCCTTCTTGCAGAGTTTGACATCATAATAGAAACAGAAAACACGATGACACCTGAGGTTTCAGAAAAGAAGACGAATCGAAGATCTTAGGGAGCATAGCTGAAGCACCTGAGAAGGAATTGGATTCCATAGCAAAACATGAATCCAGGGAAGATACGATTGTTTTAAACTAAAACAGCCCTGGGACCAGAACAGATACAGCAGAGGAATTGCCCCCCGACTGGATTTTCGGTGACAATAACTCTCAAGGAAAGGATATTCCAGACCGCCCCTGTGGTGCCAGGAGAATACTTGAGTTCCAGGCCATGCCTCCGCTGCTCAGCCACCCCAAGGCTGGCGGGCTGGGCAGGAGCGTGTCCTGGGGCATCCTGGCCGGCTTCACGGGTGCTGGGAGCTGCAGCCTGGGTGCCCGCCACCCCGAGAGGCTGGTGTGGAAGCAAGATATAACGGCTACACCTTACAACCCACCGCGCAAAGCCTCCAAAATGCTCATCATCAATTAGGCCTTGCAATTCCATTTTTAGAACTCCATCCTAAGGAAATAGAGATGCACAATGATATTGTTTTGGGCAGTATTTACAATGCCTAAATATTAATGGAACAAAAATGTCCAGTGATAGAAAATGATAATTTGTGGTGTATCTATCCAGTGGAAGTCTGTACGGTTCTACCGATACAGACCCGTATGCCCAGAAAATAAGGCACAGGTCTGAACTGACACCAAGATGCTATAATAGGTGGTATTCCTAGTAGAATTATATATCTTTAAAAATATCTGTACATGTGAATGTATGTGCACAGAAGTAAACCCCGGGAAGGTACATACTAGGTGTGAAGGTTACCAGAATGGTGCACTAAGTGAAATGAACTTTTTACCTGTATGTATATTTCTTCAATAAAAAGGGGTTATGTGCCTAATTTTTAAAAAAGAAAGAAAATTGGCAGCTTAATAAAAATAAACAAAGCATGAAGGAAACAAGTCACCATGAGGAAGTACCAACAAAAATAATAGGCTATTAAAAAAATAAACTATTGACATTATCAGAATTATTTTAGAGAACTATCCATACTGTTTAAAAAATGAATAGTTCGCTTTTATGTGTGGAAACTGAAAATTCAAATTATAATTTAACGGTTTTTTTTAATGATCAAATAAAATCTCTAGAAATGAAAAATATAGCAATAACAGTTAAAATTAGAGAGTTGTCCATTTTAACAGATTAAGCAAGGCGAGAACTTATAAACTGGAAGATAAATTGGAAAAATTTATTCAGAATACAGTCATTCATTCCTAATGACAGGGCTACACACATTCTGAGAAATGTGTTGTTAGGCAATTTCATCATTGCACAAACTTCATAGAGTGTACTTACACAAACCTAGATGGTATAGCAGACCACACGCCTAGGCTATTCGGCATAGTAGCTTATTAGTCTTAGGCTACAAACCTGTACGGCATGTTACTGTACTGAATACTGTAGGCAACTGCAACACAACAGTAAGTACTTGTGTTCCTAAACACAGAAAAGGTACAGGAGAAAATAGGGTATAAAACATTAAAAATGGTGGCCCTGGCTGGTGGCTCAGTGGATAGGCACCGGCCTGCGAACCCAAAGGTCACTGGTTTGATTCCCAGCCAGGGCAACATAACTAGGTTGCAAACCAGGTCTCTAGCCAGGTCTGTAGCTGGAGGCAGGTGAAAGGCAACCATACATTGATGTTTCTCTCCCTCTCTTCCTCTCTCCTTTCCCCTCTCTCTGAAAAATAATAAAAATCTTAAACAATAAAAATTTTTTAAATAAATAAATAAACCTTTTGTAATAGCGGTTTCAAACACAAACACATTGTACAGCTGTACAAAAATATTTTATTCCGTGTAGCCTTATTCTATAAGATTTTTTTCTATTTTTATGATGATGATTTTTACTTTGTAAGCTTTTCATTAAAAACTAGGAAACACACGCAGTAGCCTAGACCTACACAGGGTCAGGATCAACAATATCACTGTTTCCACCTCCACATTTTGCCCCACCGGAAGGTCCTCAGGGGCAATAACAACACCTGGCACCATCATATCCTATAATTACAATGTCTTCTTCTGGAACACCCACTGCAGGGCCTGCCTGGGGCTCTTCTTAAGGAGTCATGTTTGCAGAAATATGGCCAGGATGGTTTGCTTTTTTTTTTTTTTCACATCTGCATCATATATTTTGCTTGTAAGCAGATAGTGCACCACAAACAACAAACAACACTTTATTAACCCTACTAATAACAATTTTTTTTTGTTGGGGTCCACATTTTCAAATTATTTCAAGGAGCTTGTTGAATCTGCAAAAGTTTCTGTGAAACTCTTCGCTGTGAAATTTCAGTGCGGAAAGGGTTCTTCTTTCTCTTCAGAAGTTTCCTTTTCTCTTGCCTCTCCTTTAGCGATGTGTTCCAGTTCCAACAACTCCTCATTAGTCAATTCCTCAGGACCACCCCCAGAGCCCCTCAATGTCATCCTTACCTACACCTGGGTTAAAGTTGTTCACCTTGTTTGCTGTCTTGACCACAGCCTTGTTGATTTTTGCAACCTCTTCATCCTTGGCAAATTCTTTGAAGTCATGGACAAAACTCTTGAGAGTCTCCTTCCAGGTGCTATTCATATACTCCTTGGTGACACTGCCCCAAACCCAAGCAAGGTTCTTGATGCACATGATTTAAATATTCCAGAATTACATCGGTGTCTTCCTCAGTTGCAGCAATAGCCTGGGCAAAGGTCCTCTTTAGGTAGCAGGCCTTAAAAGCTGCTGTAACTCTCTTGCTCTCTTTTTTTCTTTTCTTAAGATTTTATTTATTTGTTTATTTGTTTATTTATTTATAGAGGGGGGAAGGGAAGCAGAAAGAGAGGGAAAGGGTCAGCTGGGAGGGTAAAGGGGATGGAAGGGGGGAAATCATGCAGGAATTAGGAAGTATAATTGGTAAGAACAAAATAGAGAGGGGGATGTTAAGAATAGAGTAGGAAAGGTTGAAGCCAAAGAACTTACATGCACAACCCATGAACATGAACTAAGTGGGGAGGGATTGTGGAGAGAAGGGGATATCAGGTGAAGGGGGACAAAAGGGAAATATGGGACAACTATATTAGACTAATCAATAAAATATACTTTTTAAAAAATAAACAAACATCGATGGCTTGCCTCTTGCATGCACCTAATCAAGGACCTGGCTCACAACCCAGGCACAACCCAGGTGCAGCCCAGACTGAAAATTGAACAGGCAACCCTTCAGTTTGCAAGATGATGCCCAACCCACTGAGCCCACCAGTCAGTGCTAAAAAGCTCCTATAACTCTTGACCTGTTGGTTGGATCAAAGAGGTGGTGTTTGAGGGAAGAAACACACTTTGATTTTGGGATGAAATACACCTATAAAAAGAGGCTGTCTGGCAGCATTACCGACAATAAGCACAATTTTGTACTTTTCCATTTCCCTGGCACAGCAATTCCGAACGGCATCCTGAAAGAGGAGCGGGGTCGTCCATGACTTCTTATTGCAGTTGTAGTATGCTGGCAGGGTGTGCGTGCTGATGTGCTTGAAGGCCCTGGGATTCTCACTGCGCCAGATCACAGAGAGTTTCCGTGTGTAGCCTGCAATGCTGCTCTTGGGCAAGACTCTGATCCTGTCCTTAAAAGCCTTTAAACCTGGCATTGATTGGGCTGTCTTTTCAGGCATCAGTTTCCAGAATAGGGAGGTTTCATCCATACTGACTATTTACTCTGGCAAGTAATTTTCCTCCACAATTGGCTTACCTAGAATTTCAAGAAATTTCTTCAGCTGCTTTCACATCAGCATTTGCATACTTACCACCCACTTTCACATTAGGTAATGGAGAACATTTACTGAGTTATTTAAACCACCCTGAGCTAGCAGTAAGTTCTCTTCTTTGAAGATGGCAAACAAACTTTTGCTTTGGCCATGATTATCATGGTGCTGAGAGGGATACACTTCTGTGTCTGGCCTTCATTCCAGGTCATTAGTTCCTCTCTGTCCCAGATAGATCCTTCCCAAATTTTTGTCAGTTTCATCACCTTCAGTGAAGATCCTTTAACAGCTTCTGTCATTTCACCCTTATTCTTAGAATCTTAGATACAGTGGAATGGAACATGCCTGACTGGCAAGCTAATTTTCCACCTTAATCACATTTAATTTGGTTATAGGTCAATCACCGATGTGGCCTCTTGTTAGTAATGTTAACAGTGGATTTTGTACACTTACGAATCACAATGAACAAAATAACATGGGATTAAATCAAGCACACGAGACAATGATACAGTCAAAATTCACAGTAAATGTGACATATAAGACGTCTGCCAGCATGACACAGTGTAGTTTTATGACCAACTTTTCTCAGAAGTAGAAAGAGTACACTCTACTATAACGATAAAAAGTAAATACATAAATCAGTAAATACATAAATCAGTTTATTATCAAGCAGTATGTGCCATACATAATTGTATGTGGTATATTTTTATATGACCGGCAATGCAAATTTGTTTACACAGCATCACCACAAACACGTGAGGTATGTGTTACACTGTGACATTATAATGGCTAGATCACTAGGAAGTTTTCTGCTCCATTATAATTTTATGAGCCCACCCTTGTGTCTGTGTCTTTGACCAAAATGTCATTATTTGGCCCTGGCTGGTGGTACAGTGGATAAGGTGCCGGCCTGTGAACCCAAAGGTCGCAGATTCGATTCCCAGCCTGGGCACATAACAAGGTTGCAAAACAGGTCTCCAGTCAGGTCTGTGGCTGGAGGCAGGTGAAAAGCAACCATACATTGATGTCTCTCTCCCTCTCTGCCTCTCTCTCTTCCCTTCTTTCTAAAAATAATTAAAAATAAAATCTTAAATAAAATAAAATAAAATAAACAACTGCAAAACACCAAAGATACAGACAATCAGACAATCATAAAGGCAGCCAGGCTGGAGGAAAGAAGGTGTGTTTCTGTTTAAAACAGAGAAGTTGCATTATTTCAAGGGGTAGAATGGCTAAAGGCATGAATACAAATATTGAGGCCCATAGAGAACAGAGGAAACTGGAATTCAGCATTTGTTCTGAACCTCCTTTCAGTTTACCTTTTCAGGGTAACTAGTTTCCAGGTTTGTAGGAAGGTGGGGGTTTAAATGTAAATTGGGTTCCTAATCGCATGGTGCCCAACTTTTTCTGCAGCAGTGTTCTGGTGTTCAGCCCCTTGCTTTGGAATCAAGAGGGTTCATTGTGGAGGTACTGGCAGTGGCAGCAGGTTCCTAATCTCTGAATAACAACTTCAACAGGGTGCCTTTTAAGTCCAAAGTCTAAGGATGCTTCATGGCTTCCTCCCTTCCTAGTTGCGGCAGCAGTGGGAGCTCTGGTGGCCCATCAGGCGGCGGTGTTTATTGTGCAGCCTTCCCTGGAGGCATGTGATAGAGCCCTGAGCTTCTCACGAGTCAGTAGATATCTAATTCCATATAGTCTAGCCTTTCCTATTTCAATTACTATTTTCTGATTCTTCAAACTCGGATTGCTGAGCTGAAAGGTCTAGAACTCTGTATCTTTTTCCAGATTTTAATCTTGTTTTAAAGAGTTTTTTTGAGATGTTTCATTAGGACTTTCCCTGCCAGGTGAGAAACTTAGTGTAATAAATAATTAGCCTTTGGAGGGATTCTTAGTTAGTCTGAGCATTTATTTATGTATGCTACTAAATGTGGTCACATTATTTCATCTCTTAAGGCAAATAACTGCCTCTGAGCTTCAGCATATTATCTATTTTGCAATAATGATCATTGTTATTTTCTGATAGTTTTTAAATGATTGGACAGAAAAGTCATAATACTGCAATCCGATATTCGGAAATGTTAGAATTTTTAATGTTTTTATTTTCCAAACATTATTTTAAAAGAACATTAAAAGCATCAGAAATACAAATCTGGCCTAATAGTTAACATCAGAACAATTATAAAATGCTTGAAATACACACACAGTTTGCATCACCATAAAGCGCATCAAGAGAACTAATGAATATACCCTGATAATAAGTCATTCAACTGAATTCTCATTACTTTTAGTTCTCATTTTAGCCCTTATGAAGAGAGAAGTTGTATATGTATATCTATATCTATAGATACAGATATGGTGGAGGGCTAACAATCTAGCCCACTATGTATTTCATGCAAATTAAATCAATAATTGATTGATGAGCATAGAGAGACTGAATGTCTCATATGCACATGCTTAGTTTTCTTTATAACTTGTACCTCCCCAAAATGAGTCATCTCAAAGGTCACACAGGAATTCTGTCATCTTTAATTTTACAAACAGAAAATACTTTTTAAAAAATCTTCTACTGACTCACATTTGCAATACCTGGCTAAAAAAGATGCATACCCTTAAAAGTGTGAAATGTCTTTTTAATACTGGTAATTATAAAGCCACCTGGCTTATCAGAATAAATACCAGGCTCTGATTTTAGACAAAGTCTAATTTCTAAATTGCCACAATTCTTCAAATGTTTTTGGGAAAGGATATTAGATATCTTAATTCTTTGTTAAAAAAAGAGATAATATACCAACCTATCTCATGAGAGTATTAATAAATGAAAACACTGTTCTGTATAAAAGTACAATTGAAATGTCATAGTGACTTCCAAAAGTAGCATTCGATTACCAAAAAAAAAAAAAAAAAGTAGACATTTTCTCTTTTATTATAAAATTGAATGGCAAAAATAAAGAAAGGGAAAGAAACAAAGGAGGGAGTCCTAAAAGGTAAAAAAAAAAAAAAAAAATTAAGCCCATATCTCATACTTCAATCTCAGGAATGAAAGGTGAAGGGTGTTGGATGACAGTGAGCAGAGCTCTAGCTGAGTATCTACTGTGTCTTCTCCATGCTTCTTTTGACCTCTGAACTTGGGAATTGCCTGGAAAAGGATGCTAAATATTGAGTATCTTTCATCCACAGGAATAACATGCCTTCCAACCTGCAATTACTATTCTTGAATATAACAATGTATAAAGATAGATTTTGTATCCTGATGCTCATCTTGTGTTTAGCCGTTATCATTCCAAAACTATAACAAGTTCATATGCTAACTGTATCATGAAAATATTTTTACATAAAAATATGAATTTACAATTATTATGCTAGAAATCACAGAATAGATAATAAAATTTGTTTTAGGCGTAGAAATACTTAATCAATTTTTCCTTACTGCCCATCTCCAGTTTAAGACTGATGGGAGGGAAATAACACAATTAGCTTAAAAATAGATCTTAAGAATTTTTCCACCATAATAATATATAAGTAAAGACCAAAAAAATAGTTCTACTTACTTGGATACTCTTTGTCAGATGGTTAACAAACCATTCTTTCACAAAAGGAAAGTATAAATCAAAACAGTCCCATTCTCATCCTTATCCCTTCTTAAGCAATAATAGAGATCATCTCATGTGTAACAGTGAAGACTGCTTCCCACATAACAACACCCAGGCTGAGCTGAACACATATACACCAACTCTCCCCAGAATAGCATACCTCATCACTAGGATTCTTGGGTAAGACCATTCCAAAATAGAATAGTTCACTTTTACCACAGAAAAACATCTTTCATTTTAAAAGAACTACACAGCTACTCAACTGACACAGACTAATAATGGCTATAATAAGAAATGATAAAAATCATACTACTATATTCTTGGTTGACTATCTTATGAAAGTACCTAATACCTGTGTATTTTTGGTGAGGATTGTTACAGATAATATATTTTGGATTTTCTGCTTTAACAATATATTATTTATTCAAATAAGTCTGCTACAAAAAAAATAAAAGTGTATTCCTTCCCATTTCAGCACTTCAAAGGACCAAAATTTATAATTCAATTAATAAAAATAACATCTCTGTAAAGTTCATGCCTTCATAGTATTTAAAACACCCAGCTCAGCCCTGGCTGGCATGGCTCAGTGGACTGAGCACTGGCCTGTGGACCAAAAGGTCACTGGTTTGACTCCTGGTCAGAAGCATATGCCTGGGTTGTGGGCTGGGTCCCCAGTTAGGGGCATGAGAGTGGCAGCTGACTGATGTTTCTCTCCCTCTCTTTCTCTCTTCCTTTCCCCCTCTCTAAAAATAAATAAACCAAATCTTTAAAATATCCAGCTCAGATATACTTCAAAGAACTATAGCACTCAGTCAAATAATCATCATCAGGTCATTCTCTACTTTACCATAGTACCATGATCATTCCAGGGCATCTATTTAAAAGTTTAGTACAAAAGATTGGAACATGGGTCAGGGTAAAAATCCGAATAATAAACTTTTACATTAAAAAAAAAAACAAAAAACTTTTACATTAAATCTTCAAATGTCAAGCAACCACAAAGCAAACCAACAGACGCCAGTACTTCAGACAAAAGAAAATCGTAACTGCCAGCTGTTTAGTTGAATCTTTGTTTTGTTCTACTACTGGTCTCACAAAAGTGAAAAAAAAAAATCAATTAGTATCGGAAACAAAACCAGTTTACACAAGGTTCTCCAGCCTCCATGACTAGACAGAGGGGATCGGGATCTGCTTGACAGACGTGCTGTCATATTCTTGCATTAAATCATTCGTGGTGTGATAATGCATGGCGATGTATGAGCTGGCAAATCCAAAGGAGTTTACTGGCTGGAAGTTACACGGGATATTCTCTTCCTGGGACGGGCTGCTGTAATAGATACTGTAGTACGGTTCAATCCGAGTGTTGATGGGCGTGGAACTGCTCTGAGCATAATGCTGATGTCCAGCAGACATCTTGGGGCTGACCACACTTTCCTTCGACTGACTTGGGCCACAGGCCTGGTCCACGAATCTCTTCTGGGGCTTTGGAGACAACATGTAGGCAGAGTTGGTTTCATGGTGGGAGGATTTGTTTCTGTTGACTTCAAGGCTCCCTTTGCCCATAGCTCGGAGACGTGTCTTCTGTCTGCAGCAGAAAAAACCCAGGCCTATGTACTGGAGGCACCAGAGCACTTTCCTTCTCAGCCCTGCACTGTTCCGAGAGTATATAAAAGGGTTTAATCCCGACTTGAAAAATATAAGGGTGAAGCCAAACAGTTCAAACTGGTACAGGACGAAGCTCCCACCTCTGGACAGAACCACCTGCACCAAGGAAATCCCCAGCGGAAGACAGCACAGCAGGACCGACAGCACGATGACCACGCAGGTGACCACCGCTCTGGAGTCCTTGGCGGTGGACAGGTTGACAGCTGACACCAGCTGGAGCCGGCTGGCTGCGGGTGTTGGGAGCTGGTTAGGACCCCGGGCGTACCCCTGGGTCTGAAGGGGCTGCAGTTTATTGTAATTCTGGCTCCGGTACAGAGCTGGCATGGGGCACTGGGCGGGCTCGCCGCCCCGCCGCCCAGGCGCCCCGATGACAGGCTGCGGTCTGGAGGCATCCACTGCGATCACAGGCGGGCACTTCCGGACCTGAGCGTTCTTCCACAGGGTCTGAGCGATCATGATGTAAGAGACGGAGACCACGGCAACACAAAAGGTGAAGTCGACCACGTAGAGAGACAGGACGGCCTTCCCCTCCCCAGCAATCAGGCTGGACATGGGGAGGCAGAGGTGTGGCTGGCCGGTTTTCAGGGTGGCCAGGGCGGCCAGGGTGAAGCTGGTGGCCCAGAGGAGCACGGTGAGGAGCAGGGTGCAGGGAAAGGAGGCGGCGCGGTTGGGCTGCTTCCCCAGCACCATGCGGAGCCGGTGCAGGGCGATCACAGCCACTGTCTTGAGGGACAGGAGGATGAAGCCAGAGCTGGTGAGGTGGAAGGTGAAGCACAAAGCGTCCGGGATGCTACCGACGGAGCCGAAGAATAACACGAAGGTGAACATGGGGGCCGTCACGCCACAAATGAACAGGTCGCAGAAGGACAGGTTCAGGATCATGAAATCGAAGTTGGTTCTGAATTTCCTGAAGGCCGGGTCAAAGAAGGACAAGAAGACGATGAAGTTGCCGTAAGAGCCCAGGCTGAAGATGACGGCGAGCAGCAAAGTGCAGGTTACCAGCGTGGCAGTGTGGGTGAGGCCCTGCAGGTCGGCCTGCGGGGCGCTGCGGTTCCCCCCCGGGAGCAAGGTGGTGTTGGGCGCCGCCTGCAGGTGGTCCGTTGAGTTCATCGTCGGCGAGAAAGGTCTCCTTCCCCGGGAAGGGCGTCAGGGCCTCAACTCAAGGATGTGCGATCCGTGACAAAACAGAGCCCAAGCAGAAACGCCTGCACACAAAACGGCACATCCTGAAACAGAAAGGAATTAACGTAGCAAGTGGGCTGATCTCACGATCTTCGAGAAAAGCACTAGAGTCTGTCCCCTGTGACCCAGCACACGGAAAGCCCAACATAGAAGAGACACCAACACCTCCAAACACATTCATCCAGCTAATTCGAGGTTGTAGGACACAGTGGTTTTCACTAGTTTTAAGCATCACCCAGAGGGCAGATTTTAAAAAGTAGATTGCTGGGTCTCACCCATTGAGATTCTGATTGAAGGGTGTCAGATGTTGCTTTTATTTATTTTTCTTTTTCAAATGACTTTTAAAACTTTATACCTATTTTTATTTTTAGAGAGAGAGAGAGGAAGGGAGAAAGAGAGGGAGAGAAACATCATTTGGTTGCCTTTCACAAGCACCCAGTCTGGGGGACAGAACCTGCAACCCAAACATGTGTCCGGACAGGGAATCGAACCAGTGATGAGGGGTGATGCCCAACCAACTTAGCCACACCAGTCAGAGCCAGATGTTACTTTTAGATGTCTGGTGCCAAACACTGGAGACACAAGAACATAACCTCTCGGACAAAGAGATCACAATCTAGTTGGAGATGAACCTAACTGTAATTACAGCTTAACATAGTAAATCACATGATAGCAGAGTGCTGTGAAAATAAAAGAAGGGGAACTTAATACAGCCCAGGGAGGGGGCAGAGAGGGGCGGAAGGGAGTTCTGGTGAAGAGGAGCTTGCTGGGTGAAAGGTGAGGCAGGGAGTGGGGGACAGACAGACTTCAAGAAGCGGGTAGGTCTTTGTAGCAGGATTGGGGTGAAAAACAGCATGTGCTTAAAATACAGGCAGGGATTATTGCTGAAGTATCCTGTGGCCCTTTACATGGTTTCCACAAACCACTAACCCTTCCTGATTTCTTTCCCTAAGAAGAATCCTTTATTTGCCATTACTTACATTTTCTTCTCCCTGTGTGGGATTCCTTTGCTAACTCCACACCTTCCTTTGGAAAACACTTTGTGTAGGATCATATTTGAGGGAAAAGTGAAAGTCATGAATGGCATCAGAATTACATTTGAGATTTATAAGGTGCAAAGCACCACTTGGTAAACTTGAAGCTGCTATATAAACGTGAGTTATCATTATTCCAACAAGAATAACTTCATGATGAAGCAGGAGGCATGCACCCACTCATGCATTCATTCACTGACTTTACCATGTGCGCACTATATGCTAGCTTCATGCTTACGTCCTGTGGGTAAAAACAAGATGAATAAGACATCTTTAAAAGGAGAACTTGTTTTCCTTCTTGCTCTTTTATTTTTTTAAGCTCCCTCCTCCTATTTTGCAATGAGATTTAAAGTACCTTCACACACATCTTCTGTTATGCCAAGTCCCAGAGCCCTGAGTGGCTCGGAGCCCACCCTGTTCCCAAAGATGCTTCCAAGTGGGACAGCTTAAGTTGTTCTTTGGAGACTGATGCAGTGTTCTTGATAACAGAAAGGTATTTGTTTAAGTCCAGCCTTTTTGGAATAACCAATAGCACTGGGGTGGTCCAGGGGTGATGTTCAGAATATTTAATCACCAGCTCAAGCTGAGGTCTCCAGCTATGCCAGAGGTTAACCCTTTAGGTGCTGGGTCATGGGGTGCAGAGGAAGGAGCTAGGTCAGTGAGGGGATTACTGGGGGCTCCAAGCAGTAGCTATCAGTCACCCAAAGTACAGAAGCCTTCAATAAGTAACAGGTATGGCTGTGCCAGTGAGTACCAGATAAAATTTCAGTCCCGGAGAGATCCACAGAACTAACTAATGACCTTCACGAAGGAAAAAGATAACCTATTCTACATTCTTAGTGGTCAGCTGATACAGATCATGACAATATGATGCAATTCTCCCCTGGGAAGTGAGACCAACTTTCCTGTCCTTTCCTTATAAAAGTTCAGTGAGAGAGAAGAATATAAATCCTGACCTTTTGTTTTTAACAATTTGAATTTTAAAGATTTTATTATTTTTAGAGAGAAGGGAAGGGAGAGAGACAGAGAGGGAGAAAGATACCAATGTGTGGTTGCCTTTCACCTGCCTCCAGTTATGGACCTGGCTGGAGACCTGGTTTGCAGCCTGGTTATGTACCCTGGCTGGGAATCAAACCAGTGACCTTTGGGTTCACAGGCCAGCACCTTAGCCACTGTGCCACCAGCGAGGGCTCAACAATTTGAATTTTAAAAATAGTAATAGATAGCTTATTGTTTTCAATTAAGATTGTATTGTTTCTGAACTTTTTGATACCCATGTAGTGAAAAGATACCTTTTTACTATTTTTTTAATTGTTAATTAGAGGATTAGGATTAACTGACAAAAAGAGACATAGAAGAGAAAACCCAATTTGAGGAGGCAGGAAGGGCAGACAGATGATACTAATATTTATAACAAACTCTCCTCCCCAGCCTTCACCCCAATCCCAAAGGGTTTCCTCTTTGGAAGTAGGGAGATGAACAGGGGTGAAGAGGGAAGCAGGATGAAGAATCTGGAATTAGGACACTAAGATAAACACTTGAGTAAGTGGATAATACTGAAGAAGTGAGGCGAGGAAAGCTATGAAGATCCCAGGCTAGGACATATTTGGAAGCGGAGCTGTCCAAGGGAATAGGAGATGGTGAGAAACCAGTATTAGTCAAATGTAAGAGGCAAAAGGAAAAAAGATTCACAGCAGATGAGGGGCAAACTGCACTTTCTGCACATACTTTTTTCAATAAATTAAATTTTTTTCATAGAGTAAAAAAACAATGGAGACTTATAGGTCAAGAATATAATCATCAGTATCAATACTAGCATGTTAACTTCATGAGTGCTTGTGATGGGACACCCACTGTTCTCCATGCTCCACGCTATTAACTTACTGAATTCTCACAACTCCAAGATAGTTAGTACGACTTATCTCCATTTTACAGATGAGGAAACTGAGTCACAGAGAGAGCACCTAAAATAGTAGAGGATGAATTTGAACCTAGGAGTTACTCACTAAAATCCACATTCTTCACTACCACACTAAACAGAACAGCAAAGAGAACAAGGGAAGGATCCCAGATGAGAAGATGTTACAGAAGCTACAATTTACTGGGTGGCTATTAATTGCCAGGTCCTTATACTAGAAGCTTTAAGTAGGTTATCAAACTTTATTTCCTTCTCAATATAATCCTATTAAGTAGGTATTGCAATCTCTTCCCAAGTCAAAGTTCTTGGAACCCAAAATCTGAACACACACACACATATACATATCTCTGTGTACCTTTTTCTTAAGATTGATAATTATGATTCTGGTATAAATAAAGTAATTATAAATCACTTCTATTGGGGTAATTTGGGGTGGGGGGATAGTTAGGAATTAGAGTGGAATGAAAAAAGGGAGGGGAAGCAAAAGGCAGAATAGAAGGTTTTGGCAGAGAAACCTGAGGGAAAATAAAGGAAATGGAGGGTAAGTAAACCTATGTCTTAGTACTAACTTTGCAACCATAGGAAAGAGGAGGCTGGGATCACAATTTGGTACAAAGTTATGAAGACAGACTATAAAACTTACTGATTTGAGGAGAGGGTAAATGGTTAGCTATGTGCTATGCCTAAATATTAAAGGTTGCTAATGTTTTTTTCAATGCCAGCATACAAGCTACTCTTTACCTCTGGGACTGTAAATAGCTCCTGGAGGACGATGTGATTAAAATCATAAAACCAGAAACATTTTAAGGTGGAACACGTATTAAACAGACACTTTAGCTACAATAACATGGAATGAATTCATGACATGTGCATCTTGTTACAGCTGAGGAAGAGGGATCCTAATGTAACTAATAAGCAAGGAACAGTAAATAAAAGTTTATTGTACGGTGACTATTTCTTTTAGATGTGTGAAGGGTCCCTGATAATTTAGTGTGCTGCCTTAATATTTTAGTACGTATTAAAACATTTTATATGAGCTTTCCCAAGTCAACTCATGACCTGGATACCTCCCACTCGTTTTTCCCCTCATAATGTCTTACATCCCTTGAGAACAGGCATTTTCAGAGTCTAACTCTCACAGATGGAAGGTCTGTATTATTATTCCCCTTGTATATGTATTGATCCGGGAAACCTCAGGGAAGTTAGTTGACTTGCCCAAGCTCGCTAAGATTCAAGCGAGATTGATCTGATTTCACAGCCCAAGCTCTTTGTTCCCAGCTGAACCACCTCTGGAAGCTCCGGGACGAGGTAGGGTCAGGGCTGCAGGGCATGGGGCGGCTGTGGGGCACCGCTCCCCCTGCCCCCTTCAGTCTGGCTGTGCAATGCGGACGGAGGGTCGACCCCGCCTGGGACTAGCGATGGGTCGGAGCGCCCAGGATGGGTTAGGTTCTGGTAAGGAGGGCCTAGGCCGGGCCAGGCAGCTTGTAAAAGAGCCGGGAGAGCGCGGGTGGGGTGAGGAGGTCTCCGCCAGGCCCCGGGCAGTGGGGGAGGGGTCCCACGGCCCCTCGGAGCCTGGGGGTGGCTGGGCAGGGGCCGGAGGGTCGCCCCGAGGGCTGCGCCACCACCCCAAGCGCGCGGCGGCCCGGCCTGGACCAGCGCAGCGCGCTCTTCGCTAACCGGCCGCCCTCCCGGGACCCGACCTTCCCAGTCCCCGCAGAGTCCCCATCCGCGGGCTCCAGGGCCTCTCACCTGCCCGGCGGCCGCAGCGGCGCACCCCCTCCTCCATCTCGCAGCCCGGACCCCAGCTCCGCGCGCCACCCGGAATGATGCAGGGCTCCAGGCACCATCGCCATCGCCGCCGCCTCCGCGCACCCCGGGAGCCGCGGTGAGCTGGGGGCGCAGAGGCGCAGTCACGGAGCCGCGGCGAGCGCCACCCCCTGCGCGGGACACCCAGCGCCCCGCCTGCGCCCGCGGCCCCTCGGGCTCTGGGGCCAGCTGCTCCCCGCCCTCCAAGCGCGAGGCTCGTCGTTGGGGGTCGGGCTCCCTGATGCAGGTTGGACTGGCACAGGGACAGGGGCGGGTGGACTGGGAAGAAGGGAGCGAAGGGTGGGGGACCACGGCCCACTGCGACCCGAGGAACCTCGGCCTCGGGGAGGGCACCGCGGAGGCGCGGGGGGCTGCCGGTCTCCCTCCCAGTGGGGTCTCCCTCCCTCGGCTTCCGCCCCGCGAAGTACCTCTCTGGGCTGCCTCACATTTTCTCCTAAATTGGCAGCGTTGTCCAGTTTCGTACTTTGAAACTTAGAATTTGGAAATCAAGTCATGATGACAACTTAAGTCAGACCAACTTGAAAGAAAATAACTACTTTTTCTAAAAAGTTCCAGCAAGGCTGAAACTACTTTATGTACCAGCCAAGTGTGCCAAATTGAAAACAGTTTGCTTAGTAGTCACACCCAAGCAGGGTTGACGGACTATAACATGTTAAAATATGAATGGACTCTCAATTTGCCAAGAAACCAGATTGACAAATGTGCACTTTCAGGAAGGCATTACCAGACCACTTAAAGTTTACATTCTTGACCTAAAAGTTATGAAAATGTTCATTGCAGTATAATTTGTGGTAGGGAAAAATGAAAACCTTGTCCAACAATGGGGGAATACTCACAATTTTATTAATGAGTAATAATCACTGTCCATAAAAGTAATTATTGAGATACCATGTAGGAAAAATATTTTTCAAAAAATATTTTATTTTTTATTTTCAGAGAGAAGGGCAGGGAGGGAGGAAGCAAGGAAGAGAAACATCAAGGTACAGCTGCCTTTCACCTGTCTCCAGCTCAGGACCTGGCTGGAGACCTGGCTTGCAACCTGGTTATGTGCCCTGGCTGGGAATTGAACCAGCGACCTTTGGGTTCAAAGACTGGCACCTATCCACTGAGCCACCAGCCAGGGCAATTTTTTTTTTTTTCCCAGTAAAAATTCTCACCAGTTCTTCCTGGCCACACTACTTTTTACCAAAGTTGGCCTTCAACCTAAGGGCTTAGTAATGCCTTTTCAGATAGCTGAAAACCGCTTTCTCAACTTGTTTGTAATTGTTGTCTGGCACCAACACTTAGTGAGTCAGTAAATTTTCCTCCTGAATTTTTAAATACTTTGCAAAGTCTTTGTTTCAAAGACCCAATTCAGAAAGATTTTAGCTCTTACCTCAAAGATTGACTTTCACCTCATCCCCCTCCCCTTTCTAGAAGCCTTCCTTAACACTGTTCCTGCTCTGCTCTCCATTCTTTTTAATGCAATATAAGCTTAAGAACCATCTTAGACAACAGGACACATCCACTCCTTTTCTTTCCCTGCTCCCTCTCATTTTTAAGCCCATTGGTAGAAAGTGAAGGAATTAAAAAATTCAGTTGAACAAAGGTTGAGGTATCAAGGTGATAAGCAATGTTTAAACCTGGCATCGGAACCACATAGGGCTCTTAATCCTGGTTGCACAAATGAAGCAAAATGAAGCTTTACAGAGATGTTGATATTGAGTATGGACAACAGAAACACAGAGGCACACGGTATCATGTATTTTTTGAAGTTCCACTTTAGGAACACTGCCAATGCATAATTTCATACAGCTTGAAAAAAGCTGAAGTGGTTAATACAAAGTCTCACTACTCCAAGTGTGGTCTCAGGACAAGGCATCAATATCATGAGCTGGGAGCATGAATTTAAAAATTCAGTTTTAAGCCCTGGCTGGTGGCACAGTGGATAAGGTGCCTGCCTGTGAACCCAAAGGTTGCTGGTTCAATTCCCTAGTCAGGGCACATAACCAGGTTGCAAGCCAGGTCCATAGCTGGAGGCAGGTGGAAGGCAACCATACATTGATGTCTCTTTTCCTCTCTGCCTCCCTCTAAAAATAATAAATAAAATCTTTTTAAAAAATCATAGTTTTACAAAATCCCCATGTAATTCTCAGACATATCAATCAGCTAGATCAGTAATGTCCGATAGAACTTTCTGATGAAAACATTGATTTATGTACGTGCTATTCAATAATGTAAACCACTAACCATGGTTGGCTAATAAGCACTTCAAATGTCTGAGACTGAGGAAATGAATTTGTAGTTCAATTTAAACGTAGATAACCACATTTAGCTATTAGCTTTGCAATGGATAGTCCAACATAGATCATTCATTTAGTCAGGGGGCATGAATTCACAGATCCAGATCTATGGATGCAAAAGAAATCCACTTGAGTCACTGCCTACAGAACTGTTCTTTCCACTTAATAAAGACAAAAGCCAGGTATTAAAAACAATCCTTTTATTGGGTCTTACACTACTTAAACAATGATATAATCAGTTTGGCACTATTCTATACAGGGATTATGCCCGTGTATGCTGATTCTGTACCAGGACCTGTGCTGTGCTTAGGTCTGTATTGAGTCATTCAGCAGGTAGATACTAAAAATATACTGTAGTGTTCCTTTAAGGAATACTGTACAGAGCGTGTTGCAAGATGACTTTCATACAGTGTGTGTTGCAAGGTGACTCTCACCAAATGGCCAATCACTTTTAACCTAGAAGATACCTTGCATTCCATAAACTTGTCAAAGGCAAACATGTGGAGTTTGCATTCAGAGATGCACACAAAAGTTACATAAAAAATCAGACATCCTAACATTAAATGAACTCAAAGCCCCACACCTCAGCCTCTGTAACATGAAAAGAAAATAATTTAAAAACGCAAAAAATGGCATTCAATTGGTACAAAAGCCAAAATCACTATAATAAAGAGCTACATGGATATCTTTACAAATTAATTACACAATGGTGCTGTGTAAAAGGTTGCATTTGTACAAAGTCTTGCCAATGCTATCTCTACAGTTTATACAGTCTTTTACATCTATATAACATTTATTAAACAAGTCAATTAAATACCAAGATTCCTTAGTCTCTCAACGATTCTGCAGGCAAAAATCCCCCCAAAACAAACAAACAAAACAAACCCCCCCCCCCAGGATTTCCACAAAAACAGCAATCTTCCATTAAGTGAAGTGTAACAGTTTTTAGAGTCAAACAGTATTTGTAAAGAATACAGGTGAAAGTCTGGGTTTTTATTGTTGGTGATGTTTATTTTCAAAATCACACATTGTGCACACACACAACAATTAATCAAAAAATTTATTCACCAAACCCCCAGGTTTTCTGGCAACTAACTGCTCTTCTATTCAGCACCAAAAACTCCAGTCTGCAGTCTGTGGGAAGCACACGGTGGACAGACTTCACGTTTGTGTCTTGTTGAGCAATCCATCAGGCTCTTGCTTGTCAGGTTTCAGACTTGTCCTCTTTTTCTTCCATCTTCATGGCTCTCTAGGCTTCTGATTTACGGCCCACAGCCCTACTACCATCTAAATCCAACAGCCATTTGGAAAGAATTCAAAATAATTTGAGGTGAATGAAATGACAGGACCCATATTACAGAGGGGCATTCTCCATTCCAATTAAACTGTTTCTTAATGAGTTCCTAGACTCTGGTCTTTGATGCCATGATCATATCAGGTTAAGTATTTCTAGTCTGAGACACTGTCAGATGCCTCAAAGAAAAAACTGATCAATATTCTGGAAACAGTTCCGAAGAAGTTAGGAAATCAAATGGCAGCTGATAACCTGTGGAATGCAGACTAATGAGACCAAACACAGAAATCACAAAAATGATGAGAGCTCAACAAAGGCCGAGTTTTCAAACCCGCAGAGAGCCACCATAGAGGGTACCTGAGGATCTGGAATTTTTGATGAAAAGAGCTTGAAGTGAGGACTACTCATCTGTATCAGGGAGGAAAGAAATTTCAGTCAGACAACAGGACATCAGGACATCTAATTCTAAAAGCCCAGTAAGTGAATTTCTCTTTGTTCTGCCCAGCCTCTTCAATACAGAATGTATAGTGAATACTTAAAAGCGTCCAGATGAAAGGTTCTCACTACAACATAGAACCTGGAGTCCTCAGGGCAACCCAAAATGTCCAGGCCCCACTCAGGAGGCAACTAAGAATAATCTTTCTTTCATCTAACCATTTCCATGCTATTAAGCCTACTCTGTCTGTTTAATAACTGAAACAGAAGAGCAAGCAAAAATTCTCTGGGAACTTACTTCCACTGGCTATAGCAAAAATCTTATTAAAAACTTACTTTCACTGATTATAACAAAACTCGTATTTAAAAAACCCTTTCTCTAAATAATGGCATCCAAGAATGCCAGCAAAAGATAAAAAACTATGAATACCTGCTTCTCAGTCATCAAACCAATGACATTTGCCTTAGGGTGTCGAGACTCTCACTCAGAATGGTGTGGGCTTACCCTTCTAAGCATAATAGCATGGCGACACAAGGAGATCGGTGAGGACAAGCAGCTGGTCATCTGTGAACTGCTGCTTGTGTTCCTGCCAGTTGTCATGGTGCGTCCTTCGGAAGTTAGATAAGGTCTTCTTTACAGTCATCTGTAGAGTGGGCAGCCACACACATTTATTTTGATCTCTGAATAACTAGGGTCATATTTAAGAGACCTCAGCAAAAAAACAAACCCTCTAGACTTCAGATCTCACTGTTCACAAAATGCTACAGAACCAACAGGCCAATCTTACATCACAAAGCCAACAAACTCACTTTAGAATTACTTGGACAAGTTATTGAAACTTAGACATTATTCAACCAGTTTCAATATACACCTAACATCTATTTATCCAAGTGGAAAGGACAGTCAGTCACCTTTTGAGTTGCTTAATTTATCAGGGGACCAGCGGTGCTGTTGCGAGAGGCTGCATCCAGCCTCAGTTGTGGGTGATTCACGAGTGCACCTGCTCCCCGGGCGCTGAATGCTCAGCAGTTTCTAACCAACAGCGGCCGAACGCCTGCGCCTCTCCTTCCCTGTTTACCCAATTTCATCCCAAATCATGTTTGTTTGTTTCCTCATACGAAAAAATCCCTCAAAGGGAAAAATATTTTGCTGAGATGGAAGAGGTGAAAGAAAACAATGCAGACGCACTAAAATTTTGGTATCAAAATTAACTAGCATAAAAACTGTTTTGAGGAGTGGGAAAAACACCTTGACAGGTATACTGCATCAGATGGAGAGTACTTTGAAAGTGACTGAAGTTTAAACATGTAAGAATAAATACACAATCTTTCATTAATAAATTCTGGGGGTTTTGTCCCTTCCACATAACATGCTAGTAAAATAGAAGTATAAATTTATACTGACATTGACAATGCTTTCCTTCACTGGGTTGGGGAGAACAGAAACTTGAGTAATTTCCTTACTACTCTAAGACCTTAAATATACACAGGAGCAGAGTCTCTGCAAGATTTTAATAGTTACTGATAAGCAGACTTTCCCTGGCAGAGGCAGCAGTGGCTGTTTCAAAACAGAAGGTCCAGAGCGTATAGCAAATGATCAGCATAAACAATACTGTATTGCTAATAATGTGTGCAAAGAAACCAACAAGGAGGACTTTACCTCGATAGGCTGAGGATCATTCAGGTGTGCACTCAGATTCATAAGGAGCTGGGGCATCCAGGTGGGAACATCGTAAGGACTAGAAAGAACACACGCACCAAGTCCTAGCACCCCAGCATGGCGTTTAACCAACTCTGCAAAGGAAACAGCAACATACATGCAAATATTTACAGGACTCTATTGCACTTGGTACACTGAAATAAACTACGTTTCAGATTATGCTAATTGTTTTCGATGTGTACATTTCTGCATTTAAAATGAATCTTTCTGCACATTTGAGGTCTGTCCAGAAGATACCCAGCCATGTAATATGAAAAAGAGACATTTACTAAAGAAGATACGAGATACAAGAAACATTGTACACAGGACAAATGCTGCCTCAGTCCCCTTCAAAGTAGGTCCTTTGGGACCTCACACAGTTCTCCCCCCAGTCACCACAGGCTGCCCCAGTGTATTTTCCTGAATCTCACAGACAGTCTGAAATCTCTTCCCTTTCAAAGGTGATTTCAGTTTTGGGAAAAGCCAGAAGTTTCAGGGCACCAAATCTGGGCCAGTGGGGTCGAGTCACCTGGGAGATTTGACGTTTCATGAAAAAACTCTGCATGAGATGTTATGTGTGAATAGGTGCACTGTCGTGATGAAGCTGCCAATCACCAGTAGCCCATAGCTGCAGCCTTCTGAATCATCTGAATAGTTCCCATGGAGGGATGTGCAAGCTTAATGCAACATTTGATGTACATATGTTGCTCTACCTGCTCAGTCATTTTGAATGTGATGGCCACACAGTATACATGCTCACTCAATGGCATCTACCACCCCCACTGACTAGAATAGTGAAGTCATTATTCTTCAAAACATATGCAGTCCAGTCCATGCTCCTTGACTGCCAGGTTACATCGATGTCAGCACAAACCATTCTCTTGTATTAACAATGGCTGGAAATTTTCTGGACAAACCTCATACATCAAAAACATGGGTTTGACGTTGAACTAAAGTCATCCTATAGCTATCCGTCAATGACAACCTAATTACATCGGGGTCCAAAATGTATCCTATTTTTGCTAAAACTAACAAAATCATGGCTTTTGTGATTGATTCATATCATATGCAAAAGTGTGATCGCCAATCCTAAAACAAATTCCAACAAATATTGGAACTTTCTTTTTTGGATACAACTATCCCTCTATTTATTAGGTAAATACACTCAAAACAGAACTGCAATGCATCTGTATTCTATAGCATCTATATTCTTTCTTTAGCAATATAAGTTATATTAGACTGCTTTCCGATTTTCACTGTATTTTAATAAAGGTGAATGTATGTATGTATTTATAAGTATGTTATATGGTATACATGAAACATGGTAGGAACAGGGAACGAAAGAAAAAGGGAATTTGTAGTAGTAAGAATTGTAAACAATGCCATTTAGTATAAAAAAGACCTAAAACTCCTTTAGTACTTAATTATTAAAAATATACAGTTTTCAAGCAAAGAAGCAAAAATATACATTGACATTTTATTGGAAATTGCTATTAGGTAACTATGAAATAAAAAGTCTAGTATAACGAGCACTTAAGAGCTTCATATCTGAAATATTTACTGCAAATTAAATAAGCTTCCTATTTACTATTTCTCTAGATTTTCCATTATAGTTGTGAGATTGCAGTTACTTGGGGCAAGATCAGATACGCTTCTTTGCAATCGCACTTGATTGTTCTTTAAACATGACATTGTAATTGATCTTATTCTCCATTTATATTAGTGTACAGGTTCCTCTGTACCTATCTCAATTTTATCTTTTACAAACCAGGACTTGCCTTCTATATGCAAAGCTCCTCAAAAGCACAGATACCTATTCCCAGTACCAAGCACAGACCCAGGCATATACAATTATTCAATAAATGTTTGTTGAGTAAGCCTGGTTAATTCCCAAAAGAATATTGTTTTTCCTACCAGTATTGTTACCTGCAGAAGGAATCGTATCTCCTATGAAACCAGGGTCTCGCTTTCTTTTCTTCGGTAGTTTTGTTTTACAAAGTTGTTCAAAATGAATCTGCATAGGACTGTCTATGGTAAGGAAGTTACACTGTAACAGACCACTTAAGGTGGTTGCAGCCATTTCTCGAACCTGCAGAGATAATCACTTTTATTAGAGCTAAAATCCCAAACCAGGTAGACAAAGGAGACTAGAGGGTGGTAGGGGAATTGCAGTGGGCGCTTTCCTTGGCATTTGTTTAAATATTCTTTTGCAGTTTCTTAACAGAGATTTTTTTTTTTAATTTATTTTTCAATTACAGTCAACATATAATATTTCAAGTGTACAACTAGTGATTAGGCACTTATATAGTTTATGAAGTGATCACCCCAATGCCATACATAGTTTTTACAATATTAATAATTTTTCTTTTCTTTTTTTTTAAAAAGATTTTATTTATTTATAGAGAGAGGGGAAGGAAGGGAGGCAGAGAGGGAGAGAAACATCAATGTATGGTTGCTTTCCACCTGCCTCCAGCTACAGATCTGGCTGGAGACCTGGCTTGCAACCTGGTTATGTACCCTGGCTGGGAATCGAACCTATGACATTTGGGTTCGCAGGCCTGCACCTTTACACTGAGCCACCAGCCAGGGCCCTCAATTTTAACAGAGATTTTTATCACATTGTCAAAGGGTCTGTAGCCTCAAAGTGGAAGAAAGCCACTAAATTTGAGTAAATGCTTAACTGTTTTATACAAAAATTAATTTCTCCATGTATTATTTTCCTACTGAAAGCTATCTTTATCTTATTTATTTTTAAAATATTTTATTTATTATTTTTAGAGAGAGGGGAAGGGAGGAAGGAAGAAAGGGAGAGAAACATGAATGTACATGTTGCCTTTCACCTGCCTCCAGCTATGGACCTGGCTGGAGACCTGGTTGTGTGCCCTGATTGGGAATTGAACCAGCGATTTTGGATTTGCAGCCTGGCACCAATCCACCGGATCACTCCAGCCAGGGCTGAAAGCTTTCTTTAAACATTTCTCAAAACTAAGTTTTTTCCAATATTATCATAAATAGCTATACTTAACTATTACTGATATGCAGCAGCATTTTTTTTTTTTTAATACTCTCACCATGGTCTTGAGAAAGATTTCTTTTTTAAAGATTTTATTTATTATTTTTGGAGAGAGGAGAAGGAAGAGATTCAAAGAAGAGAGACATCAATGTATGGTTGCCTTTCACCTGCCTCCAGTTAAGGACCTGGCTGGAACCCTGGCTTGCAACCTGGTTATGTGCCCTGGCTGGGAATTGAACCAGAGACCTTTGGGTTCGCAGGCCAGCACCTTATCCACTGTGCCACCAGCCAGGGATGCAGCATCCTGTTTTTAAAATGTAGTTTTAATAAACATCATGGTTATGTTTATGGTGACAAGCTATGTTTAAACCAACTAGACGAAAATATAAAAATATGTAAAAATATCCTAAAACAAGGTTTAGAGAATGGTAAATTTTAATGTGATTGCTATAATTCTTTAATTAAAAATAGTAACAGAAAAGGTTTTTAAAAACTATATACAGCTATAAATATTTTAACTGAAGCCTGTTAAGAGTTGTTGTAACTACTGTGGTAGTACTCAGGGACTAGACAATGTCTGCTCAAAGAACATAAGGAAGCTGGACTCATTAGGGCAATGGAGAATCACCCATTCTCCATTTCCTATAAACAAAGTTTACTTTCAGTGGTCTCAAATAAAATACGTAGTAATTGGCATTACTCCACTACATGGAAAACTCATTATTAAAATAAGTAAAAATTTCAATTACATTTTTTTTTTTTACCTGAAGCCAATTTAGGAAGTTTTATCTTATTCCACATTTATTACAACATGCTTTTCTTTTATTAGACTATTTCAACTAATCAATGTATTTTTTAATACAAAATATTAATGTAGTACCACCACAAAAGTGGTCTTTAATTCCTCTAAACATGTAAATGAATGAATGAATTATTGGAGACAACAATCCTATCTTAAGTTTACTGGATAATAGTGTTTATGTGTAGATTTTCATTCTCTTGAAACTGCCTTCATTTACATTTTTATTAGCCTTTTAAAAAATCAGCAAGATAACCCTGGCTGGTGTGGCTCAGTGGACTGTACCAGCCTGTGAACCAAAGAGCTGCCAGTTCAATTCCCAATCACGGTACATGCCTGGGTTGCGGGTAACATGGGAGGCAACCACACACTGACATTTCTCTCCTGCTCTTTCTCCCTCCCTTCCCCTCTCTCTAAAAATAAATAAAGCTCTTTTTTAAAATCAGCAAGATAAACAGAGTATTATCACATGCAATTTCACAGGTAAGAAATCACGATTAGGGATTATAGGACTATATTAAAAGTAACTAGTTACTTTTAGTAATTTACACTTTGATAGAACACAATTTACCAATCTGTAAATACTACTTAAAAGGGAGCCATGATGCTTTCATTATTTATTACATTTTGATTTGCTTTAAGTTTACCTCTAGCTGTTCATCCTCCAGAAGACTTATAACCAGCCACCTGATGTCTTTAACAGCATCTTCATTGTTTAGGAAAATAAAGAGGTTATAAAATACCATGGTCTGGAGGTAGGTCAGCACTGTATACCTAGCATGCCAAGAACTGCTTCTTGCTGTCTGTGAATGAGAAGTAAGTGGAGACAATGAAAACAGTGCTGACGAGAGCATGAGATGACACTGCAATTACCCACAAATAATAGAATCTTCTAATATAATTCAACTTATTTCATGGATATAGATAGGGCAAGCTCACCTTCTAGTTCCTTCTAAATGAAAGGCTATATGAGCTATTTCAGGTAAAGCTATTCAGGGTATATGAATGATTGAGAGTAAAGGGAAAGGAACATACAGATAAGTCAGTTTTACAAGAGAAAATTATTTATAATTTATGACTCACTCCTCCAAGAGTTACACATTATTTTATTTTTGATAGTAGCAGGACACTGAAAGCAAAAAAAGATTGAGAATTACTCAATTCCACTACAAAAAGAGTATCAAAATTTTGAGCTGTTAAAACATTTTTCAGTGTCATTATAACATAAAAATCTGAACACCATGGGAATATGGTCCATTTTTATATTATGTAACACATATATGACCTGAATGAAGCTGAGCACTCTGTTTACTAAAAATACTGCCAGAGAACATAAAGTCACTTAGGTCTTTCTACCACAGGCCAAGAAATATAAGTGAGTAAAATAAAAGGGAAATGACAAAAGAAAATTACTGTCCCCTTCGCTCGTGAGCACTTTGTATCCAACGTGCTTCAATATGAACTCTTTATGTATAAAGAAAAATGCGGGGTTGAGTGAACTGCCTAAGGTCACAGAAGTTGGTGACGGAGCCTGGTAGAGAATCTAGGTTGGCTTCTCTGGTCAGTACATGTATTCTCTCATAGTAAAAGAAAATTCAAAATGAAAGAAAGCATTCAGGTACTGTGGTGCACTGCTATTGACTTTGGGAAATTCCTAGAATGAGAAGCCAAATTCCAACCAAAAGGTACATATATATTTGTTATACACTTACTTGTTTTAGCACCTGAAGTACCAAAGGCACTTGTTGAGGGTAAAGCAACCCCTGAGACATTAGTGATAAACATAACTTTGCATCTCTTTTTAGTTCATCGTAACTATTGTCATTTTCCACTGGGGCAATCTAGAGAATAAAACCAACCGAAGACATACATTGAAAAACAGCCAGTAAGTACAAAGTCAACCACTTTTCCCTCAGAATGATTTCCCTTCTATCCTCCCAAAGTAAATAATGATTTAGAAAAAAGAAAAAGTATTATGAACCAATGAATTTCAACACTTAATGGTTTTCATCCACTGTCGTTACTCTTTTTACTGATGCTCAAACTGGCTCGAGTCCTTTAACACAATTGCAGACTCCTTGGTTTCCACTACGACAAGATGACTTAGGTTTATCCTGTATTTCTTTGGCCTAAACAAGAAATCAGCCATTTCTCCCATCAAGCCTGGTTCTTAATAGTAGGAAATGACACTTGGAAACTGTAATCTGGACACTTAAGAGTACTGACTGCTATTAGGATGATCGGTGGTTCTGGGCTTTTTCGGTAGACACTGATAGCAAATAAGCATCTTTTCTAAATAGAAATGGATTGTGAGATCAAAATCATAGTTTCAATTTTATGATTATAGGAATTTTACCAAACAGCTTGGCTTTTCTGTATCTCTAAGTCTTTCATGCTAAAAATCTTGGTTCCTACTGACAATTATTTTTTGCTTTTTAGTATACAATACATGAAGTAGTTTCACTCCATTACTGTGTGTTAGGATACTGTCTACAAAGCATGTATGAACATCTGTGATTTTAAAAGTCACTGCTCCAAGTATGTATCCTACCAACCAGACACAGTAAGGTAAGGTTCATTTATTTAATTTTCCCTTTTCTTAAAGAGATTTTTCTTTCATTTAATTTTGTTTTAGGATCATAAAGACATTCATAAAACAAGGTACATTCATTCTACCTTATTTTCTTTGTCCCCCACTTATAAATAAGTATCCTCTAAAATGTTCTAAAATATATTTTGTTTCTTTTTAAAGTATAAATTTTCAAACATAAAGTATTTTTCTCTAACACACCAAGCATCATATCAACTTAGGTAAAATACTGAGAGCTTAGTATTATGAAATTCCTTTGCATACCCCTAACAAATAGAAACTTAACCAAGCCTTTGTTGTGACAAAGACCTCGTCCCTAGCCAAACTTCAGATAGGCTCCTTCTGAGCCTTCTTGTAGATCTCAGTTTTATTACCTTCATCCTCTGACAAGATGAGTAAATAAAACCACTTCAGGTTATACCTTTCATCAAATAAAATTTCAATGTCATCATATGATTACCAGATATAAGTGATTTCCTATAGTTACCTGTTAGAACCAATTATTGTATCATTTAACACTGTAAAATAAATACATTATATACCAACCATTTTGATCTTCAGATTCATTATGTATTAAAAAGTCAGAAACAACTATATTCATTGTGGGTTTTCATTTTAGCTATCAGTATGTTTCTAACTATTAGTTGGAAATTGCCTCTCAGTGAAACAATGTTTTGTCTGTAAATTTTTATCTCATTAAGTTCCTACTCTTGCCCTGGCTGGTGTGGCTCAGTGACTGAGCACCAACCTGCAAACCCATAGGTCACTGGTTCGATCCCCAGCTAAGGCACATAACCAGGTTTCAAGCCGGTCTCCAGCCAGGACCTTGGCTGGAGGCAGGTGAAAGGCAACCATAGATTGATGTTTCTCTCCCTTTCTTACTCCCTCCCTTCCTCTCCCTCTAAAAATAATGAATAAAATTTTAAAAACAAAAAAATCCTACTCTTACTGAATACTACAAACATTTCAACAAATATTAGAACTACTATCACCTAATGATTTTCCTGTAACTACCCTATTTCTTCAAGATATAACCAAATATACAACACAGTCTGAAAACCTATCAACTATCAGGTGATAAGTATAAATCCCTTCTGAAGGTCAAAAAAGGATGTATTCTTCATTTTAGCCATTAACTTACCTTAAAAAACAAAGGTAAAAGCTGAAGTTGTTCTGTGACTGCTGTAGAGAAGGACCTTCCTGCACTCGCCATTAGCCATTTCAGTACTATTTGGAAATGAATATGCAGAATCAGTCTTTGTTATCCAATTAGAGACCACAAAGAATAATATTGCAATGCTAGTGTCAGATAGCCACCTGATGGTCCTTCAGTGTTAGTAAACAGGTTGTTTACATTACTTCATAAATGAGACACCTATCAGCAGTATGACAGGGCTCACAAGAAAGCGTGTCAGCTAATCTAAAGTACTGAAGTCACCCTCAAAGAATGAATCAGCAAATTAACAAGTCTACCAAATACATACAACTAGCCTTCAACAATCCCCATGTAGCAAAAATAATGACTTAGTTGTTTATATTTACAATCCTTGAAAAACTTTTAGATAATAGACTAGAAGAGCCTAGAAATAAACCCTCACACATTTGGTTCATTTATTTTTAAGAGTGCCAAGACTATTCATTGGAGAAATGAGTCTTTTCAATAAATAGTTCTAAGAAACTGGGCATCCAGGAGGAAAACAAAAAAACAAAGCTGGTCTCATATCTTACACCATTCACAAAAAAATAACTCAGATTGGATCCAAGACCTAAACATAGGGATAAAACTACAAAACTCTTAGAAGAAAACCTAAGGGAAAAATTTCATGACACTCTATAGCAATGACTTTTTTGACACCAAAAGTAATAAAGCAAAGAACAAACAGGGAAAAAATTGACAAATTAGGCTTTATCAAAACAAAACACTTGAGCATTAAAAAACACTATCAAGAGAGTAAAAAGACAATCCACAAAATGGGAGAATATTTGAAAACATTTATCAAATAAGGTGCTGATATCCAGAACATATAAAGAACTAAAGCCTAATTTTAAAATAGGCAAAAGGCCTGAATAGGCATTTCTCTGGAGAACATACAAAAATGGCAAATAAACAAATAAAAAGATGTTCAACAACTAATCATTAGAGAAATGCATATTAAAACCATGAGATACCTTCTTTACATCCAATAGGATAGCTATAGTCATAAAAACAGAAAACAAGTGTTGGCACAGATGTGAAAGAAATGGGACCTTTTTGCACTGCTAGTTTGTAAAATTGTAAAATGGTGCAGCCTCCATGAAAAATAGCTTGGTGGCTCCTCAAAAAGTTAAACACAGAATTACCATATGGTCAGGCAATTCATTTTCCATATACAAGAGTTAAAAACATGGACTCGGGTATTTCCACACCCATGCTCGTAGCAGTATTATTCACAACAGTGAAAAGACATCATCTAAATGTTCACTAGATGAATAAATGTTGAAAACCGTATGCAAAAAAACAAAAACAATCAAACAACGCCAACATGTATGATTTCAATTATGTGAGAGGTCTGGACTCGGCAACATTACAGAGGCAGAAAGTAAAATGGTAGTTACCAGGGGCTGGGGCAAGGGAAGAATGATGAGTTTTATTGCTTAATGGGTCCAGTTTCAATTTTGTAAGATGAGAAGAGTACAAAAGATAGATGATGGTGATGGTTGCACAACAAATATGAATGCATTTGATGCCACTGAACTGCACATTTTATATTATGTACATTTTACCACAATAAGAGAGAAAAAAACCCTAGGAAAATATAAATAAATATCTGTTTTTAAGCAAGTTTCTACTAACTACTTACTCGTTTTTAAGAGTTTAATGCCTTGAGTTCGTTCATCTTCTTCCCCAATTCCATTTTCTTCCATAACATGGTTCTGAATTTCTTCATCCACATCCATTAGGGGTTTCAATTTCTCTAGAATTCGAGCAGTAAACTCAGGGACACGAGGGGATGTGGTTGGCGCAGTATTTGGCAAAGAAACATCTATCATGAATATGTACGTCAGCACACTGTGAAGTAAAATACGTATAATAAGAGGTCCCACATTCTCAATAAAACTTGGGGTCAGAAGTTATAACCCAATGAACACAACTCTGGAGAGGGCCTCTTGCGCCTGTGCCTGCAATTCTGAGGTAATAAAAACTGGGGTGTGGTGACAGCTCAGCTCTGGCTTGCTGAGCATGCTGCTATCCTATTTGACATTCAGAGGCTCCTGTCTAGTTCCCACAACACAATACAAAACAGAATTTGAGGAAGAGGATACTATGAAAAGTCAACAGTAACATAACCAGTGTATTGCTAAATATTAACACTTAATAAAAAGCGCTGAAGAGGTCTATCATACCACAAAGAAAATAATGCCTACCTCCCTATCCTTTCCCTGACATTTTTGTAAACCTGGGTGAGTTTCGGTTCCAAGTACTTCAAAAGTCTGTGCAGTAACTCAGGCACTCTCCACTCTTGCTGAGCCAGGCCACCTTGCAGTACGTAGAGTCGACTAAAAGGAAAGCACAGGAGAATTACATGTTGACGGTATAGATTAATGATGCCTAAATCCCACTGAAAATTATACAGTTTCTCACCTAATAAATAACAAACAATTCAAAACAGCATCTTTATGAAGATTTTATTTTTCCTGCATCATTTTCTCTGTGTTCTCATTTCATTTTTTACTACCATAGTCAAAAGAGTTAATCTCTAAGCATCAGAATTTTCCTAATTACAAACAATTATTCTTGTTAACAGGATTATTTTGAGTTGTTTCCCTCATCCACTAATTTCTTCCCCAGCTCCTTACATTCCAAATATATATTTCCTTAAAAGGATTACTCTCCTTTCCTAACAACAGTGAACAATGACAAGCTGTGAGAAAGAAGTTAACACTGTTCTGCTATTAAAAAGTCAGTCCTGGAGCCGCAGTCTTGAAAATGGGTACTCCAGGGAGATTCACAACAGACCTACCAATGCAGTTCTCTGGTGCCCAGATGAACAGAAGAGCCCCTTGGACTCCCCAGACTCATCCTTTTGTCTACATGAGTGATCACAGCATTGACTTAACACAACAAGACAAAGTTGATCGCAGCTTTTCATTCCAGATGTCAGTACCTCTGATGAACAGAATTATCCCGGAGAATCCCCATCCAGTCCTTTGTAACCATGTGAATGATTCTAGCATGAACTTGATGCCACAGAATCTAGCTGGTCCCACAACATGGAAGAAGCACCAAAAACGCACCTCATTTAGGCATACCCAGCATGAACAGTTGGAAGCTCTATTTAGCTACACCATGTTTCCAGATAAAAGTCTCCAGAAGGAACTTGCTTCAAAACTCAACCTACCAGAGTCAACAATAAAGACTTGGTTCAGGAACCCAAGAGTCAAATTGAGGAAGCAGCAGCAGCATCAGGGGCAGCAACTGCTGTCACAAAAGCAACTAAATCCGTTTCTTCCAGCCAAGATTGTGCCCACCTCACCCCCAATATCAACCAGCCCTTACTCTTTGTTTCCTGCAGCTTCAGATTTTTATAGCTTCCTTCCACCTCAGCCCATAGGCCTTTCCAATTTGGCTCGGGACTCTGTCATTACTGGGAGTCTTACAAATGATGACCAAATGCAAGATCCTCAGTTGGAGGGGCTGGTGGTCTCAGTTCCTGACTTGTATCCTGATGCCTATGACATAGAGCAAATCATGGAACTGTACAGTTTTCCTGATGAGGAAATGCCTGGTACTTCTTTCCACTGTCTCTATCAGTATCTTTCACCCACAGACCCCAGCTAGAAGAAGAGGGTTCTTCTCTTAGCACCTTTGCTAACGCAGCTTTAGGTCTATCAGCTGGGCAAACCTTGACCAGTATGACAAGCTGAGGCCTTTCAGCTTACAGCCTAAGAGACACCTGGAATTCCAGAACCCTTCCGGTATGGTGAACTTTGGATTTCTCAGATCAAAGTACTAATAAATACCAGATTGCGCAGGAAAAAAAAAAAAAAAAAGTCAGTCCTAATATACAAGTAGAGAAGGCTGAATTTAATTTAGTTTGAACTATTTCCATTTCTCTTGTTTCCAATTGAGAAATAATTCTACTAAGTATCATGTTGAACTGAAATGGATCACATCTTATCTCCTAGAAGAATGTACAGATGACCCTTAAACATGGGGGTTAGGGATGCTGACCCCCGGACACTTAAAAATCCCTGCATACTTTTGTCCGCCTCCCCGCAATTTCAGTTGTCCTTTGGTATCTGCAGGAAACACTGGTTCTAGGACCCTCCTGTGGATGCCAAAGTCTGCAGATGTTTAAGACCCCTCCCCATACAAAATGATGTACAAAATGCATACAGTCAGCCCTCTGCATCTGTGAATTCCTTTTTTAATTCAAGGTTGGCTGAATCCTCAGGTGCTAAAGCTGGGGGAGATATGAAGGACTGCTTGTATATTTTTGTAAAAAATCTGCATACAAGTGGGCCAGCGTAGTCTGAACTTGTATTATTCTAGGTTTAACTGTAGTTAATTATTTAGCCTTTTTGAGTGTAGGCAGTTCATTTTCACTCACACATCAAGCACAAACATGTTACCTTTTGTTGTAGAATCTTTTGGCAACTATGTAAGTTTTATTTTTACTTACCATGCATCTACAAAGGATCCGCCTTCACCACTCAGTGGCGATTCCAATAGCAGTTCAAAAAGCCAATGAAGTTTCCGGGGATCTCTGCTTTCCTGCATTGAAGATATAAAATAATAATTAAAACAGCAATCCTGCCCTGGCTGGTGGCACAGTGGATAAGGTGCCAGCCAGTGAACCCAAAGGTTGCTGGTTTGATTCCCAGCCAGGGCACATAACCAGGTTGCAAGCCAGGTCTCCAGCCAGGTCTGTGGCTGGAGGCAGGTGAAAGGCAAACATACATTGATTTCTCTCTCTCTCTCTCTGCCTCTCTCCCTTCCCCTCTATCTGAAAGGAATAAATAAAATATTTAAAAATAAAAAATAAACAAACAAACAAACCAAAGAAAACCCAGCAATCCTACAATTCTATAAAATAATCAGATCTCATTATTTATATATAAGGGCATAAATATACACACACATACATATGGAGAAAAACTAAACTGAAACTCACAAGTGAGTCAAATACAAATGTGTTAACATAGCTCATGTATAAGATTAATAGTGAGCAAATTGTTAACTAAATGAGTTTTCTTTAAATCAAAGTACACAAGCTATGGACTTATTTATCATTAAAAATAACACCAATAACCTGGAGCAGGCCTGCAAACCCAAAGGTCACTGGTTCAATACCCTAGCCAGGACGCATAACCAGGTTGCAAGCCAGGTCTCCAGCCAGATCCTTAGCTGGAGGCAGGTGAAAGACAACCATACATTGATGTTTCTCTACCTTTCTTCCTCCCTCCCTGCCCTTCTCTCTGAAAATAATGAATAAAATCTTAAAAAAAAAAAAAAAAAAATGCCCTGGCTGATGGCACAGTGGATAAGGCGCCAGCCTGTGAACCCAAAGGTCACTGGTTCAATTCCCAGCCACAGCACATAACCAGGTTGCAAGCCAGGTCTCCAGCCGGGTCTGTAGCTGGAGGCAGGTGAAAGGCAACCATACATTGATATCTCTTTCCCTCTCTCCCTTCCCCGCTCTCTAAAAACAACAAATATTTTTTTAAATAAATAAATAAATGAAAGAACACTAATAACCCTGTATTACTTGGCTTTTACTATATGTAAGTGACATACGACTTGACTTGTCTAATCTAAAATATGGCCATATGGCCAAGAAAATATAATAATCTATTAAGGTTATCGCTCAAGGCTTATTTGAAAGACTAAACAGAGCCATTTCCAATTATGAACAACTATGAACAAAATTTCAAGATTCAAGAGGTGTAATGAGATTTCACAGATTTGTGAGACAGGGTATAACGTTTGAATAGATGAGTCAGACACAAAAGCAAGCAGAACTTACACAGGATGTTGCTATACAAGTTCCCCAGTCATTGTAAGTTTCTACTGTAATGTTGGACAGCGCCGTTCTAAGCAGAGGGCACAGAAGTTCCCAAAGCTTCTCCACCTACTCAAAGCAAAATACATGGGCAAAGTTAATGGTAATTAGAGCATTTTTCTTCAACTACCTTTTTCAGGAAACACATACATACAAGCACATAAACTGCATTTAAATTAATTCTTAGAATACCCAAGTAATCCAGGAAAGTATACCATTTTATCATTATACATACCCAGTTATAAGGTGATTTTTTCCAGAACAATTATTCAGAGAAAAGGAGATACCTTATACGATTCCTTACAAAATCATACTACTGACAAAGTCTTTAAACAATTTTAAATAATGGAGTATACTGGACTGGAAAAACCTTCATCGTTTCAAATTTTGTATGCTTATTGAGGCCACTTGATTAAATCCTAATATAGGACGCAATGACATTTTAACAGAATTTAGTATGAGTCTGTCGCATAATCTTCAAATTTAAAGTTTTGGATTACCATCAATAGTCTTCCAAAAAGTGTTCTGTTACACAGAGACTGCAGATAGGTATACATATGCTTCTCACAGTTTAAAGAAAATATTAAGTCACTTTGAGATCTTGACAAAGTGCACTGCAGGCTGATTTATTAGATCAGGGCAGAGACCGAGATTCTACTTTTCTAATAAGCTCCCAAGTGATGCCCATGCTACAGGTCCATGAACTGCACTTTTAGTCAAAAGGAACTACAAAGAGCCCTGACAGTGTGGTTCAGTAGGTTGGGTATTGTCCCATAAACTTAAAGGTTCCATTCCTAGTCAGGGCACATGCCTGGGTTGTGGGTTCGATCCCAGTTGAGGGCATTAAAGGCAACTAACTGATGTTTCTCTAGCAGAGAACTTTTAGGGAAGAAGGGCTTGGAATAACGTTTCCAGTAGTAGTACCAGGCATTGATTAAAAATAATCAAAAAGAGCCCTGGCTGGTGGCACAGTGGATAAGATGCTGGCCTGCAAACTCAAAGGTCGCTGGTTCGATTCCCCAGCACATAACCAGGTTGCAAGTCAGGTCTCCAGCCAGGTCTGTAGCTGGAGGTGGTGAAAGGCAACCATACCTTGGATGTCTCTCTCCCTACACCTCTCTTTAAAAATAATAAAATCTTTAAAAAGAAGTGTTATATTTAAAAAAATGATCAAAAAGAACTTTTAAAGTTTTAACTTACAAGGAAAGGGTATGTGTTATGGCAAAGAAATAATTTTAAAAAATATGACAGAGACAAGATGACAAGGGTATGGGTGACAAGTTTAAATAAAATTGACTCATGTGAAGAGGGAAAAGGCAACACTACAAATTAACCAAGACTTGTATTTAATGAGATTTGACTACATATAACTAATATATTAAAAAGTATTCATAGACCTCCTAAGAGCATGTGTAATTAAGTTGGCCAAAAACAGTGTTCGTGTCTTTTCTTGGAGGAAGTGATGCTCTACCTTACGTTCAAGCATTTCCGTACATTTCACCAGGTTACCTTCAACTTAGTACATTTTGCTAAGAAGCTAACCTTAGGGCAGGTATGTAAAACTAATTTTTATATTTAAAAAGTGGGACGCTGCCTCAAGACCAAATTTGTGATGGGCAAGGAGGCTAAGGGAAGGGATTTAAGGGAAGCTACTGCCTCATGAAGGGAGAAGCCCATGAGCAGTACGAGCCAACAGATACAGAGCAGTAATGTGGGCCCAGTGTTCTAGGATCTTCCTATTTTTCAAGAGAAAACAAAATCTTTTTCATAGGACATATCCCGATTTCCCCCTAATGTTGGCAAGTAATTCAAAATTTAGAAGATACTGAATACTGGCTATATACCAATGGTCTGCCCCAAAAGTATCAGCCACACAAACTGTTTTAATTACATTGACATCAGCTTGATACTTTCAGGATAGATCTTGTATACTCAAAAGCCATGTCCAATACAAAATTGGACATTACATATTTTAAATATTAATGTCTCATGTGTTGGGAATGACCACATAAATGGAAAATGTAGCTTTAACAGAGAATACACTGTACGGATACACTACCTTTTCAAAAGTCCAATGTTTAGAACCTCTGATTAAACCAGCTATAATTTCTGCAACACATCGCTGGGTGCTTTCATGTGAATCTGCAACCAAACGTTCTAAATGGGGCTTCAGAACTGGCAAAAAGGCATCATCAAAATTTCTGAATATACCCTATAAAAATAAAAACAGAAAAGTTCCTCCATACTTAAATGACTAGCATCTACATAATTATAATATGCTTGAATTCGTTTACGATATTACTACTGTGCTGAAAACAATTTTCTACTCTAGAAAATGTATTTTAATGTGGTATGTAAAATGACAGTATTCATACCATTTTAAGTTACAGGTATTATTCATAAAATAGAAAATAATAATCTGACTTTAAAAATAGCACACACACAGCTCTGCACAGTGGCAGTATCATAGCTGATGAGGTTTGTCCGAAGTGCAATTATTGCTAAAAAATAGCGTGCGCACCGCCTCCCCTCCCCCTTAAAATATATCAGATGAACATCAAGTGAATAGTTTTCTGGGTTTTTTGTTGTTGTTGTTTGCTTCAACTGCTGATTGCAATTATTAAAAATAAATACTAAAAAATGTTTTTAAGTAAAGAGTCCTATGACACTAAGCTGCATTTAATGAATGGCATAACTTCTAGAGCCATTTAAAATTAAAATTAAAAATGACTAACTTCAAACATTGATCAAATACTTTAAAATGTATCACTCTGCAAATTGACAGTCACTAATCTTTATAAAGAAGGTATAGAAAGAACATAAGTTAGTTACCTTAAAGAGGCAAAAACGTCGAGGATTAAATTTATCCTTTCCTTTTCTGTCTTCTAAAGATAGAAAAGTAATTAACTGTTCAACAAACTTAGGATCAGAAAAATGATCAAATACAATCTGCTCTGCCTGTAAAAAAAGAACATTATTCAGTGTTTAAAATTTATTCAAAAAAAAAAAAAATTTGTTCAAAAACATGATTCTGAAAACAGTAAAATTAATCTCTAAAGTTTTGATACCCAACAGTAGGCTGCTATCTTTGTTCCAAAGAATTTTTAGTTCTCATTCAGGCTTTCTAAAACCAATAATACTACTGTACCATCTCATGTGCAATTTAGAAATTCTAAGTCCCCAAATTGCAAACCAAATCCCAGTAAATTATTTATAAATTATCAGAGGTTAAAAAGTAAACTTTATTCAGGATTAGAAAATGAAGCTACACCACCAGTAACTTAACAGAGGAAGACATAAACTTAAAAGCCTTTAAATCAACTTTCAAAATGATAAATATTTTATGAAGATTAAGGCATTTCAACTTAAATCTAAAAGCATCTATTTGTTGGGTACCCATCATTTATGTGCAATAAAAAAGCCTAAAAGCCAATCATTATCTTTGTTTTCAAGAGAAGCTTGTTAGCAGACAGATACGGTATTTAAAAAAAAAGAAAAGATGATGACTACATCAGGTAGTTCTAAGTGTGGTGATAACTTCCGAGCAACCACAGATACAGAAAGCCTCCAGCCAACAGGCTTTAACAGAATAGAGAGAACAAGAGAGTCAAGTGGAGGTGAAGTACGGGAGTTCCGTTTACCAATACTTAACCCCGGGCTATGGTGAAATGTACAAATTGGGGGGAAAACATGAAACAAGTTTAAAATGAATCTGGCTGAAGCTAAGATGCATTTGAACCATGGTAAGTGTTCACACATGGTGAAAAAGTAATGCTTACCTCTGTCAAATCCTCCCTGCTTCGGCCAAGCTTGGGCTGCTCTTCTACACCAGCATAAACAACCATATTCCTACAATGTAAGAGTTTGTATTTGTAATACACATAGAAAAAAATATTAAGAGCTTCATGGATAGAAGGTACCATTAATCTCTAATTAGATGCTAAGCCTGGGGATGCGAGTACATCACTAACAGTCTTGCTCTCAAAAATCTATCAGATCACTGCGTGCTTATGACAAATCATTGGAATCAACAGTAAGAGATAAAGAAGCATGTCTCTGGGCTGGTTTAGACACACTTAGTATTAATATAGGTAGGAATATAGTTTAGGGCAGCTATTAACAAACACCTTAGATGTGTATAATGGTGGGACTAAGGAAGTCTTAAGTGTTTCAGTGGAAAAATAAGAGGCAGGACCAAGACGCAGCATTGGCAGGAGCAAGAGAAAAAAAAAAAGAGGAAGAGTGAAGAGAAAAAACGCTGAAAAGTTGCATTTTTGATGTCAGAGTCCCTTCTAACTGCTTCTAGTGCTCCTGGACATCCCCCAGAAAATCAAAGATGATAGAACACCTTATATCAAAGATAACCTGCCTAATAACAAGATGCGTGACAAGATGCAACTTACTGTGGCCAGGTGTAGTATCCCCAGTGAGTTTTTTCCACAAAGCAAATAGACTCCCATTCTTTTTTAGTTTTTGGTATACTTTTGCTATCATAATGCATCCAATGATTATCAGGCCTATCACCAGCAAGAATTTGGGTGGATTTAGGGGATCCACCTAAGGAAAAGACAATTATATTTGAGGAATTTAAGAATAGCCATGTGATAATTCTTCTCAACTTTGAATGGGATTAGTGCGACTTCATCTTCGTAACAGGACTGTTAACATTTGCTCAAGGCAAGCCTGATCACACGTATACAAGGCATTTCAAACCAAAGGGGAAAAATTAAGATTATCCACTAAATAGTGTTTCGGTAGTTACTTAAGAGAGAGTGAATCAATATGATCCACTTTATTTCTTTTTCCAAAATTAAAAGGATTAATTTTGTTATAACTTTTAGGCTTGAGTTAGTGCTAGACTTACAGAACTGTAAGAATTCCCCTATACATTCTTTACACAGATGCTCCAAACTTTGACATTCTCTCTTTACACTTGCACATCTTTCTTTTTTTTTTTTTTTTGAACCATTTATTATCCGTTTAATATAGGACTTACAAACATGTGTTTCAGTGAGAACAATACAAGATTAATAGTAGGGAAATAATAAAAGTCTTCCCCGCATTTAGTTAACATCATTTTACAGTGTTCCAAAATAAACATGGTGGTACCTAGCTTAACTCCCTTTCCAAAAGTGGGGGTGGGGGAAAAGTACAGATAGTTGTATGAATATTACAGGAGTTATCAGAGATTTAAAAAAAAATTAGCTGTGGCTTATAACTCAGTGAATAGACACAAGCCTGTGAACCCAAAGGTCTCTGATTCAATTCCCAGTCAGGGCACATAACTAGTTTGCAAGCCAGATCTTCAGCTAGGTCCTTAGCCGGGGGCTGGTGAAAGGCAACCATACATTGATGTTTCTCTCCCTTTCTTCCTCCCTCCCTGTCCCTCTCTCTAAAAATAATGGAACCTTAAAAAAAATTTTTTTTTGGTAACCAAAGGAATACAAAGGAAAACTTTCCCCCCTCCAAAATCAAATTATTAGGTTTCCTGATTGTGTAACACTACTACTATTCAAAAAGTTTGATAATACAGTGAACTATAAAGAGAATTAAATTTGCCCCTAATCACCAGAATGGAATACTTAACATACTGATTTAATATTAAAAATAGTCTTCATTTCACATCCAGACAATTCATCACTTGATTATTGCCTTCTGTCAGCTTCTCAAATAATATTAATACAAAGTTTTCTTTCATTATTCCAAAATGCCTATGTTAATTCATTTCTTTAAAGAATTATTCTAAGTAAAATGAATTGCAATATTACCAAACACATGCAAAAATAATTTACTCCCATACATATTTTTACACATATTTAAAGTACATACTGGATTTTGAAGAGTTAATACAACAAATTTAAAATATGCCAATAGCTTACATAATTACATGTTAAATGACACTATTTTAGATATATTGTAGCAAAATTAAGCAGATTTTTTCTTAATAGTTATTTTACTCTGGAATGCTATTTGTGTGAAATATATCACAGAAATGGTGTATTGCAGAACTCACTTTTGTGAAAGTTGTCCTACAGACTGTGCCAAACCCATAGTAAAAAAAGGATTTGGTTTTTGAGTCAGATCTTTCTGACTCCAATAGTACAACTCAACTTTATTTTAAGCTACTGGAACTACAACTTATTCTTTTTGGAGTTTTCCATCTTAAATAGATTTATTTATTGATTGATTGATTTAGGCTCTACACAGGTCTTACTTCTTTCAAAAGTGCACATTAATGGTTACAGAATAGACAGGGGGATGTTAAGAAGAATAAAGGAGCCCTGGCTGGTGGTGCAGTGGATAAGGTGCTGGCCTGCGAATCCAAACGTCACTGGTTCGATTCCCAGCCAGGGCACATAACCAGGTTGTGAACCAGGTCTCCAGCCAGGTCCGTAGCTGGAGGCAGGTGAATGGCAACCATACATTGATGTTTCTCTCCCTCTCTGCCTCTCTCCCTTCCCCTCTCTCTGGAAATAATAAATAAAAATCTTAAAAAAAAAAAAAAAGAACAAAGGAAATAGAGAAGCCAAAGAACTTATATGCATGACTCATGGACATGAACTAAGGGGGGCACTACTGGAGGAAATGGGGTACTGGGTGGAAGGGGGCAAAGGGGGGAACATTGGGACAACTGTAGTAGCAACATAAATAAAAAGTCTAAATAAATAAATAAAAACAGTAGTCAAGTCTTTGAAAATAGTTTGATAAATTAAGTAGATGGCATTTTTTGCCCAGATATACAAAAAGGTATGTGTTTTATGAAGACATAGAGTCAATCCTGTGTGGCTCAGCGGATTGAGTGCTGGCCTGAGAAACAAAGGGTTGCTGGTTTGATTCCCAATCAGGGCACATGCCTAAGCTGCAAGCCAGGTCCCCGTTTGGGGGCACTCAAGAGGCAAGTGCACACTGATGTTTCTCTCCTGCTTTAAAAATAAAATAAATAAAATATTTAAAAGAAAATAAAGTCAATCTATTCTTACACTTTTTTATCATTAGTTTTTACTAAGCCAACTTTTACTTTATATTTCATACTGTTTATACTTTTATAATTTGTATAGAAAAATATTTGAGATCAAGAACTCTTAATTAATACTTTCAAAGAAGCTTTCCAAGTCTTCTGAGAAGCACTATTAATTAACTTTGCAATACTTACTGATTTCATAGGGGTTGATGGTCAGCTTTTTATGGGTTCTTTTTAGCTGCTTAAGAATACCAGCAACAGCTGAGATCGCCATCTAAAAAACAAACATGTAAGTTAGATGTATCAAAATTTTAGGATCTCTTAAATGGTTGTCTGCCTTCATCAAAATAGAAGATGGATTCTGTTACTTTCAAAAGCAGATAAATACCTCACCCAGTGACACCTGGTGGCATAGTCATGTGAGTGCTAAATCTGACTTGGACGGGGTCATTCAGAGTTCTTACTCTTGAACCTTCAGATCCATGCTAGATCTTTTCATCATTAAACCAATACATGTTCATTCTTCAAATCTCAGCCTAAATTTTTTTTAATGTAGGGATCCATAAGCCTATTTTTTTCCCTTAAGATTTTATTTATTTTTAGAGAGGGGAAGGGAGAAAGAGAGAGAAAGCAACATCAACATGTGGTTGCCTCTTGCACTTTCCCAACTGGGGAAACCTGCCCTGCAACCCAGGCACATGCCCTGACAGGGAATTGAACCAGCAATCTCTGGGTTCATAGGCCAGCATTCAAACCACTGGGCTGCACCAGCTAGGGTAGCCTAAACATTTCTGAAGGGTCTTTCTCCAATGCACCAGCCTAGTTCAGCCCCATTAAGTACACCACCTGTAATGCTTTGTGAGTAAAACCGAGAACTGTAGCCTCAGATACCTCTCCCTTTCTGTAATACTTCATACCTATAATTCATTTTTCAAAATCAATCTTTTCCATTTACCTGTAAATTTGTGCCCTGCTATAGCCCCAGTGCTGAAATGTATAGTGTCTGAACATGTCCTTATATTTGTTAAATTATCATCTCTCAATCAACAGAGGAAGATGTCAAACTAATGCACTTCAATATATTTATTAAGTATGTCATGTTTGTGATGAATTTAAAGGCATCAGATGAAGTAAAAATTCTCAAACCCAAGATGGTAACTAAAATAAAGTACCTTTCGAACTACAATTGCATCATGGTTGAGATTCTCAATAAAAAAACGTATGGCACGAAGAGGCAATACCCGGTCATCTCTCAAGAGTAGAGACAGAAGACCAATGCCTATATGTTCAAATTTCCAGGGCCTAAAAAGGAGAAGGGAGAAAGAAATTTACAAAACAGATTGCTCATTAAACCACTTAAAAAAGAAAAAGAAAAGAAAAACTGTACTTGAAATATTTTTATGTTTCACAAGAACTAAAACAGGTATTTTGAACAATATCACTTATATCATAAGCCCCAAATCTGCCCTCTTAATCTTGTAAATTCATTAATCAGACCACAATATTGTGTGATACAGTTTTTCATGGCCTCTGGGGCAAAAAGCTCCTATAATATTTAAAATAAAAGCTTTGATAATTAAAAAAAAAAAAGGTTGTACTTACAGATTTCTCTGCTCCACACCATCTAGCAAAGTGTCTACCAAATTTTCATAGTTCCTTAAAAAAAATATATAAGTGATATATTGTTTTAATATAACACTAAGATGAACATCAGACAATGTAAGGTAAATTCAAATTCTGGCCAAATTCCCCCTTTCTCACTAGTGAGAAGCAAACCAGAGAAAAAGCAGATGGATGAACAGAGACAGTAGGAAAAGAACATAAAGGGTATGAAGAAAACCAAAAAACAGTGCTAGGTACACTGAGCAATTCAGCTGTTCCTGAGTGGACTTTCAAAGTAAATCTGTGAGTAGTAATTAGTTGGGGATGGCCTGCCAATATGGTACTCCAAGTATATATAAGGTAGGCTACTATATAAAAGTTTATTATTTTTATATAAACATTTAGGAAAAATATTAATAAGCACATTCATAAGGCAAAGAAATAATCATGATAGGAAGGCCCCTAACTAAGTTTTATCACTGAAGCACTGAAGTGCTTTGGTTTTAAAAATCTAAAAACAATTTATTACAATCTTGATACCAGATTTGTATAAATCTGACTTATATGTGTACTTAAAAAAAATTACATTGAACATGAGGTACAATATGAAGATAACTTTAAGATGGTGTTTCCCAACTCCACAGTTAAAAAATAATGACTATCAGGGATCTTCACAATGATTATTTCCTAATATTTTTGTATTTTTTCAGAATTGCTGTGTAAATTTTAATTTATGGTTCACTATATTTTACAGATATTTAAAACCTACTATCCATAATGTAATCTATTTTGATAAGTAGGCACTTAAAATTACCTTAGGGCATCAGCATTCTTTTCTTGTTGGCGTTTAAGTCCTTCTTTTATTTCTTCTGAGCTAGGCATTATCTGGTTGGTAGAGGGGTTTTTTGATTGTTGAAGTAATTCTGCTATTCGGACACATGAGTTTGGAATCTTATTAAAAAGAAAAGCCAGGGGAAAAAATGAAGTACTGACACACTACGACATGGATGAATCTTGACAACATTATGCTAAGTGAAAGAAGCCAGATACAAAAGGCCAAGTAGTGTATGATTCCATTTACATGAAATGTCAATAATAAGTAAATTCACAGAGAAAGAAAGTAGATGAGTGGTTTCTAGGAGCTACAGGTATGGGAGAACTGGGAGGTAACTGTTGTTGCTGGATATAAGGTTTCTCTTTGACAGATAAAAATGTTCTGGAATTAAGGGTAGTGATAGTTCTACAACCCTGTGAATATACTTTTGTGATTATATAAGCACATAACACATTAAAAGAGTGAATTTTTTGGGATGTGAATTACATTTCAATTAAAAATTAAGACAGTTTAACAACAGTTGCAAATAGCAAATTTGTTTTATAGATAAGGCAGATGTTTAAAACAGAGGATAGGTGTCAGACATGACCACTTTAGAGAAGAGAGGCATTCAACTCACCCCTCTTTGAGCCATCCCCAATTCTAATAGGTGTGTTAAGTATGAAAATCTCAGATGACCAGCTACTACTACTCTCAATCTGAGCACTGATGAACCTGATATTCTCTCCCTTTTCATTTATTTCATTTTAATTTTCTTTACTATAAATTATGAACCTTGTGGCCCATATTCTGTGACTAGCTAAAATACCATCAATTCTTTTAAAAACAAGGCCACAGACATACAGGAAATAACGGTAAATGCAACTCTGTGGTCTATTGGAAGAAACCACCTAGCTCTCTCCTGGCCATGCTCCAAACTCCTACCTTACTCTGCCTTGCTACCTACCGTGTGATCACAGAGAAAACAGAAAACAAGTGATTAAAAAAATGAGAATCAAATATCAAAAATGTTATTATTACTGAAAAGAAAAACCAAGAATAAAAAGCATTTGAACAAGTCAGTATTTCCACTAAAATCTCAGTTATAAAACTGCTATGCTTACTGTGAAGTCCAAGCCTATTGTTTCATATTGCCGATGGATCTTTTCTGCAAGATCATCAAACAGTCTCACTATAGATGGCTTTTCCAGGGACATTGCTTTGCTAAGACCAGAAGAAACGATTGCTGGCCAAGTCTGTACAATACAGTCCCAATCATGAAGGTTTGCCAAGCATACGCCACTGTGATTTCCAAGGAGACAATACAAGGCACCCTGTAGGAAAACAATGATTAACATGGGAACTAAGAAGCATTGTTTAATTGTAGCCAACTCACCTACATGATGTTTTTATACTTACTAACATTGATTATTTAAATGTTTGATACTGTTTAATAAATTAGGTTCACATATTTAACATGTTACTTTTATAGAAACTTGAACGTGACATTTGTCATCCAGCAACATTTTAAGTCCTTTAATAGAGGGTTAACTCGAAGAATGGCTGATTAGATAATATAAAAAGGAAAGGATGTTTTTAATGCATTGCTTTCACTCCGATTCTCTTGTACTACAATGGTTATATCATAAACATCATGAACTGTGCCACTCTTAGTGTTACAGGGCACAGTGTTTGGAATGCTTTCTAAAATAGTAGTTAACATCTCTTTGCATTGTATTTTTCCTAAGTATGTAAAACCTAGGCTACTCAATTACATTGTGTATTTTCTACTCACAAAAGGTCAATTAATCAGAATGATTCTGATGATTGTATCTATATTTAATGAAAACAGCAATTAGTAGTACCAAAACATTTAATCTCCTGAGCATTCACCCTAAGTAAATTCCAATCTGGCACTTTACAGGTTATCATAAGGTCATTGTTAAACTCAATTTTCCTGATCTAGTAAGTCATTTTTCCATTTTTATATTATCTGACCTACCCAATTTTGTCCACTTAAAATTCTCTCAACAAGATCAACAACATACCACCCAATGAGTTAGACCTTCTTTAACATTCTTGAGTTATACCTCTACACTGGGGGACAGTAAACTTCTCCCATCAAGGATCAGAGAGTAAACAGTTGGCCATACAGTCTCTGTTTAACTACTTATCTCTGCCACTGTAGCATGAAAATAGCCGTTTACAATATGTTAAGGAAGGGACATGGCTATATTCTAATAAAACTTGACTTACAATAGTAAGCAACTGAGCCAAAGCTACAGTTTGTTGATCTATCCTCATAGGTTCACTACAAGTAACATGTTTAGCTCTCATCTTAACTGGTTCCAGAAAGGAGCTGACAGTGCTGACTGAGTCTTTCTTCTGGAAAGATTATTTCCTTATCTTCTGTAATTTCTCCTCACTTCTTTTGTTTTTAAAAAATTTTATTTTATTTTTACAGAGAGAGGAAGGGAGGAAGAGAGGGAGAGAAACATTCATGGGCAAGTGAAACACTGATCTGTTGCCTCTCGCACATCCTCAACTATGGGCCTGGGCCTGGGCCTGGTCCACAACCCAAGCATGTGCCATGACTGGGAGTTGGATCAGTGACTTTTGCTTGAGGGACGAAGCCCCACCCACTGAACCACACCAGTCAAGGCTATATAATTCCTCCTCATTTCTTGATGTATTGCTAACCTTTCCCTTCTCAGCTCTTCTTCTTTGGCTTCTAATGAAGAGTTCTCATTACTTGCCTCTCGCTTCTCTTCTCATTATCCTCCTTGGCTCTTTTACCCATGTTTACCCATGTATAAAGATTTCAATTATCATCAACACAACTGAAATGTTATCTTTAAACTCCAAACTAATATGTCTAACTCCCTACTTGAAACTGCCTCTTTGTTTATAGGAACTACTTCTAATTAAACATGCCCAAACTAATTTATAATCTACTTTCCTTCTCTCTAAGGTACCCAATAACCAGTTGTACAATCCAGAACCTTAATAATTTTATCAGCTCCATTTTTCAGTCCCCTCTTATTCAACCACCAAGTCTTATTAATTCTCCCCCTAAATCATTTTTTATCAGCCCGATTCTATCTGATGGTATAGCAATCATTGTATTTCACCTGTATTCTATATTGCATGCGTATGAGATAGTACTTTTTTTCATCTTGTGTCATTCCCTTACTTCTCTGCTCTTATCACACAAGCCTTGACTCAATTGCTCAAACTTACTAAGTTTCACACCCTTTAACGCTGGTCACGTTACCCTAACTGATTTTTCACCTCTTCTCCTATATGAAAGCCAGCATACTCATTCACTGGTGCCCATATCAAGATGCACCCTACATTGTCTCCATCGTAATACTGATCAAAAACATAGGCAAATAAATAATTAGGGAGGAAAACTTGACTATACCTGTAAAGTGTACTGATGTCTTCAACTTTCTTTGAAATACATAAAAAGATGAAGAGATGTGATAAAGCAAATATAGCAAAATGGTAAATTAAAGAACCCGAATGGTGGATACATGAACCTTTACTGTAGAATTCTTTCAATTTTTTTGAATGTTTAAAAATTTTCATAGTAAAACAAAACAAAACTGTACCTTGAACTGCTGTTGTGTGACATCATGTCTATTAGGTCTTAAGAACTCCAAAACCAAGGGAATGATATCTCTGCAACAGAAGTTATATACTCCCAAGGCAGCAAAAAATGTTTGCTGAGCCTTATTTCTGACCTGGAGAAAGTATTATTAATAGAGGACTTTTGTTCAATGGCAGATAGACTACAAAAATTTTGAAATAAATTATCAAAAACAAAGTAATAATTCAAATATTATAATAATAGGAAAATATATCAAAGTAACTCATCATCAACAAATTATCTTTTTATCAAAAGTAAAGCATTACCACCAACCATATCCACAATTTAGGTTACATTAGCTCAAATATTTTTGATAAGGAAGACTGAATGGAACCAATATGCATTTGATAAATAATACAATCAGCAGAATAGGTAAACTTATTCTGCATTACTCTTGATAAGAGTCAGACTTTCTCCAAGAGAACTTAACTTGTTTCAATACAAGCCTTAACTATTGCCCACATATTCTGAACACAAATGATGTGATATAAGTTTATAATCCATGAACTAAATAGTAATAAATAAAAACTGATTATAGTAAGGCAACATACTGTACATATTTCAAACTCTTTTAAAGATTACTGTGGGTGAAATCTCTGGGTTAGAGATCAGTTTCCCAATTTATATTATTTCATAAACACAGAATAATTGGCTGTACGTGAATCTCTACTTTTTCAGACCCCACAATGCACATGGTAGCAGCTTTCTGAAATCCAAGCATAACATCTAGAAGTAATTATTTGGCCTTCATGATGTGACTTTATTACACTAGCACTATTCATCAACTTGTTTTTTTTTTTTTAATTTGGGAAGCAATTACAAACAGCAAAAAAAAAAAAAACCCAACAACATTATTTTAAAGAGACCAGCAAAATTCACTTGAATATATTTACAATTTAAAAGATGTCTTCTGTGTCAAATTAAAACTCCCTTGTTAAAATGAGGATATTCAGATTGCACATAATAAAATGGGAGAGCCAGAAAGGGCAGTGTTCAGATTAGCCTTACCTGACTGTATGAACTTGTAGATAAACGAAGAAGATCTCTGATCATATCTTGATGTATCTTTTTGTACTCACAACCCTCAACTGTTAGTGTTCGTAGCTATGAAAACAATGTAAATCAAATCTCTTAAGTACGTACTGAAAGTTCATTTAATTATGAAGTAACACAACTAATTGAATATTCATCTAGAAAACTGTCATTTAAAATTTATCATGTAAAAATATATTTACCTCATGCTGCAACATTACTCTGTCAATCAATAGTGCTCTAATATGTTGTTTTTTCCCATGAAGCTGAAAGACAAAGTAGCAAACACTTCATTCAACATTTTCCCTGTGTGACCTCAACATTGGATGGTCCTGAATCCTTTAAAGAAAATTTAGTCCAGACAGTCATGATATGCTGGTGGATAGTGGAGGTATTTCATTTATTCTAAATTAGGCTGTTATTAAAATACACTATTTCAATATATTTTATGCCTAATAATAGAAATATCCCCTTCAAGTACCTTGTCCAACACTCTGTTTCTCTAATAATTTATGAATAGATCTATACATGGGAAACCAATGGAATTGGTTCTTAATCAAAGTACAAAATAACCTACAAAGAAAATTCCTTGACTCTGCTACATTTTTTAAATAGACTTTCTGGGTAACTGTGTATGTTTACTACAAAATACAGTACCTTTTATTTTTCTGAAAATTATCATTTAAGCTCTCCCACACCCGTAAGTGCCTGCCAGTTATACTGATGATCAAGTCCTCACAATTCCTTCTTTTTCATCTTACTTCCATCCAGCTGCCCATGCCTTGATTCAGACTGCTTTCCCTCCAGGCTCTTATACTTGTATCACATTCCCTTCTTCCTGTCTCAATATCCGACTGTTTACATTGCATAGTGGTTAGAGCTTTAAAAAATTCACTGAATTATATATTGCTCTTTCCAATACTCAGGCCAGATGTAGCTAAGGACCTTTAATGACTACCCCGCCGGCCCCCATTGAATATAAAACGGAAGTAATTTCTGTAGACAAAAATATAAATGACCAAGTTTACCACAGGCTGCTCTTCCCTACAGCCAGTTTCCTAAAGCATGCCATGTTTAAAAAAATCTCCCAGCTTTTTGTTATGCCATTCCCTCCATCTCGCACCTCTTGCCTAAACAGGGAACTCACGCAACCTTTTCAGGCTTAATTTCAACAAAAGTCTCCCATAAAGAAAATTGCCAAAAACCACGCTCCCTAAGAAGCTTGTAATGACTTTTCCTAAAGAACAAACACAACATAAGATACATTCTTCTCAGACCAAAAGTATAAACTTTAAATTCATGCCTTTGGACAACTGCTCCTATCTTTTACTCAGAACAACCTGAATGATGGTGCCAAGTTATCACAGTCTAAATTCCCAGTGAGAGTTCAGAAACTACCACGAAAATTGACAGAAGAGTTTGTATCAGAAAAATGCACTTCTGCTCTAGCTGGTGTGGTCTGGCCTGTGAACCAAAGGGTCACTGGTTCAATTCCCGGCCAGGGCACATGTCTGGGTTGCAGGCCAGGTCCCTAGTTGGGGGCAACCAATATCTCATACAATGATGTTTCTCCCCCTCTCTTCCTCTCTCTCTCTAAAAATAATCTTTTTTAAAAATACACCTTTTTCTAGGATCCTTCTGTTTATACCTACCATGATATAGTATTTGAAAATGTACTATTTTTACTTATGAAAATGTCCTCCCCTTACTGAATAATTGCTAGATTAGGTAGTTGGAGCAATTATCACACACATTTTTAACAATTCAGTTGTAGGTGAAAATACTGACCCGATTTTCCATTGACTTCTTTACTAAGTTAAAGCTTTTCCAACGGGAGTCAAATTCGTGCTTGTGAGAACCTTGGAATTGCAAAAGGTCTCCAATAATCTATGGCAAAAAATTTCAAATTTTGTATTTATAAGTCATCACATCAACCCAGTCATATTAATAATTATGAAACTATTCAAAAACAATTGTACCTTTATTATGAGAAACAAGGACTTGGTATCATCTTCTGAATTATTAAGTATATGGTCTACAATGGAAGAAATATAATATTGGTCAAAATATTTCGAATTACTACAGTACTCCTAAATCCATTAGTTAAAATCTATTAGTTGAGGGGAAAAATACTGCATGATAATCTGACCATTTTAGAATAAAAAGATATTAAGTAAAAGTACATATGCTACAGAATCATATTCCTAAATATTTAATAATAAAAAGTTAAATGCATATTATGTACTTACTAAGAAGTTTCCTTATGACCCTAGCAATTGCTTCTCGGTGGTTCTCTCTAGATAGATCTATTTTAGGGAAATGAGAGAAGTTATTTTAGAAACACAGAAATGCTCCCACATAGCTGGGGTTTACAGTAACAGTTTGTGTCAAGAACAGATAATATATCCAGGGCAAAAAAACAAATAGGTTGTCCTTTGTCATAGTTGGATTACTGGCTAAGCATGATTCAGAATAACCTTCACATTTATAATGACCTGCTTATAAAACTTTATTGGACAAAGAGATGGGAGAAAAGAAAACTACCTTTGCCATTATTTCAAAGGCTCTATTCACTAATTAGAGACCATAAATGTATAGGATTCTCTAATTAGGTATGGGTGACCTAAATCAAGCATGCTGAAATTATACCCTAGCAATAATGTATGCATCCAACTCCAATGTTAATCCAGAAATAAGACAGTGTCAAATTTCTATTAATGTTAGATTCAGAATATTAACAAAATATAATGTTTTCCAGACCTATGTAAAATTTAACTACAGCAGTAAAATACAAAGATAGTTAGAATATATAAAGGTTATTAACAGTCCTATTCATATCAAGTATAATATATTAGTTCTAAAACTATTCTAAATATAAATATTACTATATATGAAAGTCTGCCTCTACCCATAAGAAACATTCAAATATTTATTTACTGGCCAAATTTTTCTTTTACTAGTTATTCTTTATGTAATAATTTTCTAGTTTCTCTAGAAAAAGCAAAAACAGAAACAAAATCCCCCACAAAACACCCTATTGTGTAATTAATATTCATTTATATATATAAAAAGGTGATTAGGAAAATTATAACTACAAAATTATTCCATTTTAACCTCTGTACAGTAGCTGACCAAAACAAAAACAAAGAACAGCCCACACATATTTACTCAGATTAGGATTCACATACCATATTCAAGTCCAGTATATAACTTTGTCTCTTCCAAGGACACCATACTTGATACCCTGTATAAAAACAAGAGTGCTTATATTTATTAGTGATACCAATAAGAAGGAGTAAAAGGGAAAATGTCATTGCTAGAATGTTTAAATCAAAACAAAGATGATGCTCTTTTAACAAACACAGATTTCCCATCTTCCATACTCGAATTCTTTACTCTGGCCTTGTGAGGATTAATGCTATCTGTTCCACCAGTTAAGGACAATATTATTCATCTTTAAAGAAAATGTTAATTACATGTAATGACTTTAGGGGAGAAACTTACTAAAAAAATGAATATAGATATTCTATATTCAAGTGTAAAAGCTTAAGCCTGATTATAAACATTTATACATTTACAGAAAGAAAAATCAGATTTGTAATGGCACAATAAAGGTTAAAATTAGTTACCAAAACCCACAATCAAACTTTATTGTAGAATATACAGCACAGCAAACAAGCTTCTTTAGATAATCATCACCCTTTCTCTTAAAACCAGCCAAACTGATCTCTCCTACCATCTGAAGAAAACTGCCACTACTTCTGCAGAGGCTCAGATGTAAGACACGGCAATTCCTAGTCAAAGATCTGTTGCAAAAAAATGTTACTACAACAAATCAAGCTAAAGAAACCCATAAGAAGGTTCAAAGTCATTTTATGGGTATTTAGGAACAGATTTTACTGGAAAATACAAACCTTTATAACAAATCTAAAATTTCTTCACTGAAAAGTATACTTTAATTTTCAACATTTTGTGTCAAAATATAATATTCAATTCAATAATTTTTTATAAACAAAGAGGTAATACTTTCTAAGGAAAAACACAGGCCCAAATGCCAAGATAACATGGAGTCAACATATCTAATAAAGAACGAATTAGTAACGAACAGAAATTTTATAGTTATTATTCATCACTCATGAATTACACACCCTTGTAATGAAGAAACCACTTTTAAATTCAACATGTCCCCATCTCTTTTGTACTTTTTAAGCTGAATTAAGTTATCTTTACCTTAACATTTTGTAGTTTAAAGTCTGCAATTTATCTAAATGGTAATGATATTAAGGTTACTAAAATGTCAATTATTTAACTATGTCCCTCCCCATAATCTAGTGCCTAAGATGGAAGAATACCATATCAAGTTTTAAAACCAAGACTACAGAGTTTAAATAAAGAATGAAAATAGTTTATAATATAAAGTGCTAATTTGCTTCTCAAGAGAATTTAGAGTTCAAATTCTAATTCTTAAAACCTGGTTTTTATTCTATAAAGCTCCAACCTTTGATAACAGCTTGAAAGCTTGGGCATTCTATAAAATTGTATATGATTGCCCTGACTGGTGTGGCTCAGTGGACCGGACATCATCCTGCAAACAGAAAGGTCACAGGTTTGATTCCTACGCAGGGCACATGCCTGAGTTGTGTGGCTGGTTGTGAGCCAGAATCCACTTGGGAGCAGGTCAGCTCCCAGTTAGGGGAATCCAAGAGGCAACAGATGATGTTTCTCTCTCATATTGATGTTTCTCTCCTTCTCTTTCTCCCTCCCTCCCCCACTCCCTAAAAATAAATAAACAAAATTGTTTATGCTAGGGGGAAATATATATATACACACACTCACAAAATCTAATCAGTAAAAATAAAATCAGATTCCTTTACAATGACAGGGTGAATCCAATGTGTCTATCAAAATTAGATTTCACCAGTGAAGAGAAAATGGCTGTGCTCAAGTTTAACAAGCATAAAGCATAACACTGTTACCCACCCCAACCTGACATCCCCCCTAGTAGTGGATGGGGAAGTGCTTGTCATGAGCTGGCACTTGATAGGACATGTCTCTCCATTGCTGCCATAAATATAACCAGTTTACTAATGCAGAAATACAATTAATTGTACCTTATCCCTTCCATACCTAGTACACCAAATAATATTGAATCAAGCATATATTTTAATTATCACAAAATTACTCTTACACGTAACATAAAAAGTCATCTTTATAGCAAACTTCTGAACAATTTTTACTACGTCCAAGGGGCGGGGGCTATCAAACAAACAAAAACATTATCAATGGGGAATTTGAAACATTTTTATTGTATGCATTTACCAATTGCATACAATTGTATGGTTACCCCATAACACCAATTACATTGTAATCACATTTAAAAACAAGTCACATCTAAAAGCCCTGATACTAAATTTTAAAATCCATGTGTCACTTTAAACTTCAGAAGATGTTTCCTACCAAACCATTTGAAGAAAAATTATCAGTTGTTACAATTATTTTAAAATATCAGCCTGTGTGGGATTTTAAAATATTAAGTAACACATTTAAATAAAAATAACTTAGGCTTTTATTTTTAAAACCTGGATTAAAATATATCTGCCATAATTCAAGTGTACAGAAGTCATCTGGTTAGACATATTTCAGTTTTATTTGTTCTTATCTATCACAAGTTCCTTTTATGCTTATTTAGCTACCATTGAGCTTTGACTGATCTCTTCTTATCTAAAATATTAACACTCCATTTGGACTGACATGTTTCTCAGCAAGTGGAAATACATATTCATACCAAATTATTTCTTCTGATCTTTAAAAGGATAAAACTCATGACCTAAGATTGTATGATTTGTTTTCGTAGTCACATTCATATAATTTCACAAAAGAACTAAATATAATTCTAACAAGTAATTTCAACATATTAGATAGGTAATAAAGTTAAACCAGCTTCATGGCAAATAACAGCACTAGGCCACCTAATTTATAACAAAATCTGTTTAAAATGTGTGCCACTGGTCGGGGGCAGGAGTGAACGCTGTTAAGTTTTCTACAACTATGTTATCTGTACCACTATTTGGCAATCTTCTTTAGATTTGGTCAAAGTAGAACTGAAAACAATCACTGGTGGCAAAGGATGGTGAAAAAGGAAGAAATGACTAAGAACATAAAAACAAAATTATACAAGTCAAATATGCAAATGAAGGTCTAGGTTAATTGTCAGAAAAGAACTGCAAACAGTAATAACCCTTCCTGTCTGTAAGTGAGAGAACAGGCTACCCTTCCCAGTAATCCCTTCCCTCCCAAGTGAAACGAACATAAAAAGTATAAAACAAAACCACTAATAGATATTCTTTCCATTCAAGATTACAAGTGTTTCACAAGAGTTAACCTATTCTGTGTTCTGTTATGCAATTCAATCCCAGGCATCAATAATAGCAATAAACACAAATGAAAAGCTGGCTCTTACTCTATCATGTGCACAAAAGGTTACTAAGTAAAGAAAGAGAAATCTTACATAGTGCTAGGTTTAAAATTAATGCTGAGCATAAGAACTATTTCCATGCCTGACACACAAGCTTTTAAAAAATCAATGAAAACAGTGAGAATGTGAAATAAGGAGAAAACAGGATTACTCACCGTGGAGTAGGAACTGTTTCCTTTCCTGTGTGCAGCTCCCCCAGCAGAGCTGGGTAGTTCCCTGGAGGTGCCAAGAGAGGTTAGCTAGCCCTGCCCCTCAGCGCATAACAACACATCCTTTCACATATTCATGAAACGGGCTCAACTCTTAGACCTTAAGTATGAATTTTTCTTGAGTGGAAAGTTAGTAAAAGCGGAGATCCTAAGAATGATTTAACTAAGAATGCCTTAACAGATCTATCAGAGAAAGGGGGCACCAAGTAAAGAAGAAATATTTGAGATGAAAAACGATGACTCCTCTACCTTGAGTAACCCTGTTTTTATAGATGCTAGGTTTTTGGTTTATGTGATAGCCAGTTAGACCTAGGAAGATTATGAGTGGACTGCAAAAGGAGAAACTAATGACAATCTGAGGATTAAAGAAATGTCCAAAATGCCTGCGACCCTGGAAAGACATGCTCCAACTTCCACATCTATAAAGGTAGAACTGAGTAAACTATACCACAAATATTTCTATTACATCATTACCCAAAGGTTCCAAGAGCAAACCAGAAAGTCTATTTTAAGATTACTTCAACGAACTTAGTAGCTACAAAACTGTTAAAAATTAAAATTGTACTAAAAAATTACCCTCAAGGGACTTGACTGTACCTATGATTTGAAACAGTAAAATGTATAACACAAACAAGGTTTTTGGGGACTCCCCCTTACTGCTAAAGGTCAAAAATTACAATGCAAAAACCATTGGGTACATCTTTTACTTTATATAGTTATTAGGATAATCAACTCACCTAAGCTTTTTAGGTTTTGTCAGTCTCTGTTCATTTAGCACAGAAAATTGATTTTCACATTTAGCAGTCATTTCCCAGAACAATGGGATTTTAAGACCATCCCATATATTCTATTAGAAACTAAGATTTTCTTTCAGGAAAACTCAGGACTAAGCTTCCAGTTTTTCATTACTGCAATTTTCTAGAAGACAGACACTGCTAATACATGCTCAAGGCAAACTTAATAATGCATGGTTTGACCAAAAAAAACAACAACAACAAAAAATAACCACACAAAAAGTTAAGCCAGCTAGAATACTTTATCTAACCAAGATTTATGTAAGAAAATAAAAACATATGTTTACATTATAAATTTGTTTGAGCCTTGGCTGCTGTAGCACAGTGGATTAACTGAGTGCCAGCCTGCAAACCAAAGACCGCTAGTTGGATTACCGGTCAGGGCAAGGGCACACGCCTGGGTTGTAGGCCAGGTCCCACCTGGGGGCCTGCGAGACGCAACTGATTGATGGATGTATCTCTCACGCATCGATATTTCTCTCTCCCTTTCTCCCTCCCGGGTCCTCTCTTTAAGTAAATAAATAAAAAATCTTTAATAAATAAATAAATGAGTTGCTGTGTGCTTCCAAAAACTGCTCTAGTATTTCAGAAAACGTGTGATATCCCATAATACAAAGGCAAAAATGTTATTAACAGGAGTGATTTCCCTTGGTCATCCTAAGCATTACATAAAAGTATTTGTCACCTTTATTCATTTCCTCTTCTTCCCCACTTCCCCCATACATTTTACTTTATTTCCTATGGAGTTACTAATGTCTGAAGGGTTTTCTTTTCATCTACTAGTTTCAAATTGACCTGCTGCTGATAATTTAATTAATAATTATGCTATGATATTCTTTCTTCACACTAGGCAGTGTGACTTAGTATCACAGAAAAATGGCACCACTGAAATTAATTTTTTTCAAATCAATTTAATTTTTAGAGGATTTTGACAACTGACATTAAAAAAGCATATCAGAATTTTTAAAAGCTTATTTTATGATAGTTGGGTTGAGAAGTAATTTATTAAGGTAAAAAATGTCAAAATGTTATATAAACAAAATAAACAGAATGAGGCACACATTACCAAAAGAAATTAAAATTTCCAAAGAAGAGGTTATCAGTTAGAAGTCAGTTTTACAGAAAAGGATTCTATTAAGAACTAGTTAAAGGCCCAAAAAAGGCTTTACAAACTCCTTGTTTTGGCAACTCAAAAGTGAAGGGCTGCTCATCCATCCTAATTCTACTTTGTCCAAGCATTATCCTACATAAATGTATGTAACTAAAAATGTACATTATTCAACAATTAAAGAGATTTACATTTTCACCATTTTATTTCATTACGTATTATTAAATATACAGGGGTTGGCAAAAGTAGGTTTACAGTTGTTCATATGAAAAATACAATAATAATAGTGTAAGAATAAACTGATTTGCATACTTACAACTGCAAACCAACTTTGACCCCCTCCTGTATAGGAGAAAACATTTTATATGTATATTTTTAAATATATTTAAAAGCATAAACACTGTATGTTTATATTAAATACTATTACTTCATTATATACATTTTCACATAAAAAGTGAAAATTCTAAAGCAAATGTTTTCTGTCTAAATTATCTTTCATTTTCAAATTTTCTGGGAAAAATCTATAAATACTCAGGCTCAAGTTTATAATGTGTAGTAAAGTAAGCTAGCAAGCTCCTTCATTATATTCCATCGCATTCATAAAATTTTTATAACAGTGTACTTTTCCTTACTAACAATGCATTTCATTATTATAAACCTAATTGGTTTGTAATTATGAAATTTATGGCAATTTTGTCCTAATGCACATTAATTTCAAAAGATAAAGACTTTGCTTCAGCTATTGCAGTGCACATGACATAAATACGGCCACATGCTGATAGGAACTGCCGCAACAAGTCTTTGAGACTGACCCTTCAAAGCAAGTGTATCTTAATGATCACTCAATGGTAAAAATCTCTCCCTGGGCAGGGTAGCTCAGTTTGTTGAGTGTCATCCCGTAAACCAAGGGGTCACAGGTGTAACTACTGGTCAGAGCATGAGCCTGGGTTGCAGGTTCCTGTCCCAGGTCGGGCACACACAGAGAGCAACCACTCAATGTTCCTCTCCCCTTCTCTCTCCCTCCCTTTTCCCCACTCTCTAAAATCAGTAAGTAAGCCCCTGAATAAGGATAAAATATGTACGTATATATATAAAAATATCATCATATACAGATTACACATGCTTTTGCTCTTGAATTGTTAAATTAAAGACAATTCTTATTGTCAATACGCTTAAGCACAACTAAATTTACTAATGTAATAAATTTGTTAAGTATGAAATCATTTTTTAGCATGCTATAAATAAAGTAATTCTTACTGTGTTATACACTATTAAGATCACCAGGAAAATCAAAACTATGTCTATAGATTTCATTCAAAAATACTGTTTGTTTAAAGTTAGAAATTTAAATAAATAAATAAATAAGAAGTATTCTTTAAAATCAATCTCCCTTAACAAAAATAAATTTTGGTAAAATTGCTCTTACACTGAACTATAAAACTAATGAAAAACAAAAGTTTTTAATAATTCAGCAGGTTCCTAGGTAAACTGAAAACAGATTTCCTTACCTGGAATGACCCTATCCCCCTCTCAAAGCTAATGAGCAATATAAAGTTCAATGCCTAGAAACAGTTTTTAGATTGAAACCAGTGGGAATTATAAAAAAGTATTATTCCAAACAACGATCATGCAAAATATAGGAAAAACAAATCACATTTTAAAACAAATCCACAAATAATTCTCCTCTTCGTGTTTTTTGAGGGGGCACTCATTTTTATGTGATTTTCATTACACTGCTGAGAAACAAGACGCTGACACTGACAGGAAATGACCATGATGGCACTTCATGATAGAAGAACCTAGCAGCTATCCACTTAGTAAGTGGGCTCAAGTTACATGCTGCTGATTTCTGTTAAACTCAGTATTTTTCAACTTAAATGGTAGCACTAACAATGGACTAAATGACAGTAATACTCTGAAAAGCACTTAAATTCATAAAAGCAACTTGTTAGATCTAAAAAGTTCAAGATCATAATGTATAACTTTGAACAGATTTTTATTAATAAATACCCCGGTTTTTTTGGCTACAAAATCTTTAATCAACATTTACTGCAGACAAACTAGTGTTTTGTTTTCCTTTTTAAAGAAGAGTTGTTAGCTTAATTAACTCAGTAAGAAATGAACTTAAATATTTCCAAGTTTATACTTTAAAACTCAGTTACACTGAAAGTTATCCTGGCACCATATGAAGATCTGAGTAAGTCTTAGTTTACAGACCAGATTGTGCCTCAAGGTATTTCTGGCCTAACAATGACAAAAATGTTAAAGTAATACAGAAACACCAATAACTACAAAAGGAGGGACTCATGTGACTAAGACTTAAAATATATGCAACATGGAAAAACAGCAAAATATGTGAAGTCATTATTTACTTACAAGTTAGTAACTGGCTCTCCTTTCAATGGAGGTAGGAGGTTTCCTGAACCAATTAAACAGTTGTGCACTATAGTCAGACTCTGAAGAACATCATCTCTAGAAAAGATACAAGGTATTTTGGTATTTTAGAAGACTCCAAATCCTTATTTAAGAAAAAGCCAAGAGTCATGGGTAAAGTACAAAAAGTACAAAAACTCTATGAAGTGGGGAGATATACAAAATTAAGGCAAAGAAATGGCAAACATCAGTTTAACCAGTTGATAAAAGAGGCACAGTAACTAAACAGATATTTACTGGTGGTAAGAAACCTGTTTATATTTAAACAAGTAACAACTTAATACCCTTTGTGAAACAATCTGAATGTAATCATGTGTTTATCTAAGGATCACTACCACTAGCAAAAATGGGAAACATGATTTACAGATTTTCTAGCATATCCCATCTATTAAAAACGTTAAGTACTTCAAAAGGCAGGTTTGTGCTATATAGTAGACATTAAGTCAGTCATACTTCTTCCTTCAAGCCCGTTTCTACTGAATTGGCTATTAAAATTTCATGATATTTGATACATAGCTATTGTCTTATTATTTTATGAACTTTCAAAGATTCAAGCTATAAAAGTCTAATGATCTAAAATAACTTTCTTACTAAAGCCCCTAGGAAGGGAAAAATCTTTATCATAGCACTTTTCCTCTTAAGTAATATTAATGCCAATAACGTGAATTACTAGTAAGATACAATCTAGTAAGCCTAATCTGAATCTAGAAAAGTAGGTATTTCATTTTAAAGGGAGCATACCTACACACTTCCTACAAGATGCACCAAGTGAAGCTGCTAAGTAGAAAGCACTAAAATAAACTAGGAAAGAAACATTCTTTTCTAATTGAACTGTTTAAATGTTATGACAAAATTTCTGTTACACAATGCTGTATTTAATGGTTTCTAATTCCACTTACGGTGATGTTCAAACACACTGAAAATGAACACATAAGATATGCCATAGAGAGAAGGAAAGGCACAAAAATGTTTTTTTAGTCTGCAACCATAAAAAAAACAATTCATTACTTAAAAACAAAAGAGCCCTGGCTGGTAGCACAGTGGATAAGGTGCCGGCCTGTGAACCCAAAGGTCGCAGATTCGATTCCCCAGCCAGGGCACATAACCAGGTTGCAAACCAGGTCTCCAGTCAGGTCTGTGGCTGGAGGCAGGTGAAAAGCAACCATACACTGATGTCTCTCTCCCTCTCTCCCTTCCCCTCTTTCTAAAAATAATGAAATAAAATCTTTAAAAATAATAATAATAATAAAATAAAAACAAAAGAGACAGAACAAAAGCTAACCTAGACATTTCAAGTTCTCCATCCCCACAAAGCTGGAGTTTGATGAGCTCAGGCTGAAGGAAAGAGTCCAAGAGATGGAAAGCAAAAGCTACTTCCTCTGAAGAAGGGACATGCCACTGGATTCCCAGATTCCAAAGGTCCCCTGGTTTACCCCAGTCCTAGAAAAGAAGAGCATTTGTTCAGCAGGTTGAGAAGTTGAAAAAAGAACATACACCCATAATTTTAAATGTTTAAAAGACTATGTACAAATATTCCAAATCTGAGGTAGCAAATAATGTACCCCAAAATGGGCATAAAAACATTTTACCCCTTCATTATAACTCCTAAAAAAAGGCTCCCTACAGAGGCCCTCAAATGCTAGTTTACTTATAAAAGTTTAATAGAGTCTACTGTGTTCCCCAATAAAATTAAATGGAATTATAAAGTTTAGATATGGCATAACAAGTCATTTCACACAAACACAGAAAAGAAGAAACCTAGAGTTAGTTCCAGTACTCTGTTGCACAGGGAGCACCCTTCTGGTCGCTAGAAGGGATGCTGTCCCTTTCATGAATCACTTAATACAGCCAATTGGATCTTCAAAACAACCCAATAAGTTTTAATAATATACTTTAAAGCCCTGGCTGGTGTGGCTCAGTGGACTGAGCACCAGCCTGTAAACCCAAGGGATCACTGGCTTGATTACCAGTCAGGTCACAGGTCCCCTGCTGGAGGCACTAGAAAAGCAACCATATGTTGATGTTTCTCTCCTTCTTCCTCCCTCCCTTCTCCTCTCTCTGAAAATAATGAATAAAATCTTAAAAAAAACAAAACACTAGTTCCTTTAAAAGAAAAACACACAGTGGTGACACCTTCATACACAAGGACATAACCCATACTTTGAATTCCTTAGGAAAATAACCGAATGCATCCCTGAATCATAAATTATTGAAAATGCTTGCCTTGATAGGAAAGTATTCAGCAGGATGCTTGTCAAAACCACCTGGCACACTGCAGTATTCTGTAGGGTAGATAAGCGTAGTAGAACGAAGGAGGTGATGCAAAAGGTTACAGGATAAAGTGTAGCCCTGTTTACAGGTTAAATGTAGAGTTCTTTGGAGAATCTTTACAAGCTGCTCCCTGTAAAGAAGCAATTTCTTCCCATCCACTCGAGTAATCTAAAAAGAGGAAGGAGCAGTTGAAGATGTTTGGGTTAAAAGGTCAAGAATCAATCATTAAAGACGAATGTTTGGCCACTGAAGTAGCCACAATAATAACAATATTTTTCTTCAAATAATTTAATTCACTGTAGGACTTGCATTTTAATTATATTCTAATAATTTATTCTTTTTTAAGATCAAAACACATTTTCTCAGTCTGGGCTCTGAGGTGCCATGGCATAATACCACTCTTTTCAAAAGTGTCCATCTCCTTCAAGAGACAAAACTAGCTTAATTAAATTTCTTTGTCCTCTGGCTCCTGAACTAAGCCATAAAAAACACTTGAAGTTTCATTAATAACCAAACTCAAAGAAAAAGGATTCCCAAATCTGAGAAATTGTTTCAATTAATGTTACCCACACTAGAATTAATCAGTAAAAGGTTAAGTAGACTACTGAACATAAAGTAATCAATAATTACTCCTCTGATAAGAAAATGACATTATCTGACTTTTTGTAGCCATAAAGAAATATTTAAAACTTATGGCTTTTCACATCTTAATGTCAAATTTTCAAAAAAGAATAAAGGCTAAGATCAAGTCAACATTTCCACATATAGCAGAAATGGCAACATTTTCTTATGCCAAAGATTTACAATACCTCAGATAAAAGTTGAAGATTCCATAGTAACTCCTTGTCTAGCTCTTCTTCATTTAATACATCATCATCTAAAAAAAGCAAAATAGCATCAGAGGGAGGAAAAAATCTAAATATCCAACTAAACGAATCATTTAAAAATATTTATATTAATATTTCTAGTAACTTTAAAAGTCACTTTCAGGGTGAGTTTTTAATTCCTTCTTTAGTAAGCTTAACTTGATCCAAAGGAGGTGAACTCACTTTCCAAGAAAATCAACACACCAACCAAAATATCTGACCCTGGTCATATCACAAAACATTTGGTATTGCTTTTGGCAGCATGTGAAATGTTTTCATATGTATGAAGATATTAATTTAATAATAACAAAGTAAAATTTCTAACCTACTTATCAATGTGGTGATATCTTATTTTGAGCAATTTCCCCCCAAAATGCAAAATTAACATATTGCATAGCTTAAAGAATCTGTGTTCATCAACAGAGTTCTCTAAAAACAAAGAAAAAATTTGATCTAAAATTATAAATACAGAATAATAACCTTAAGACTTACTCGTTGTAAGCTGAGTTATAACACTGCAGCAGTGGGGAACAAACAGCTTCAAAGATTCCTCTGGGCAGCACTGAAATATAATTGTATAAATAAGTTTTTTTGAAAGGTACAAATATTTAGCAGTCACAAAGTTTACACTAGCACTATTTTCAGTGACGAATAAGGGCTGTAAGCAGCTACTATGTATTTAAAGTATAACAAACTTATCTAAAATAATTATTCACATTAACCCATTGGTTATTGATTAATTAATTCATCAGTCAAAAAAAACCAGACTCACCTTTACAGCGGCACGGCACATGTCTGCCACCATACGGCCTGCTACTCTTGTTTCAAATATATGTGAAATAGAAAAATTAAAAACCTTCTGAAGGGCCACCTATTAAGATATGTAAGAAATGAAATGTCTAATAAGCATTTTAAAGAAAAGTAAACACAAAACATTTCTTTAAATGATGCTCAAACTGTATTAAAAGTAACTAAGCAGGAAATTTTTAGCCATCAGAATGTATATGGATTTGTAAATCATGCTACATTCATGTCCACAAACAATTTTTGTACAAGACTCTAACATGAACAAAACATCTCAGGCATAAAGTTTTATTTGTTACAAAAACACCAAACACAAAATACCAATTTCTGGAAGCAAATACAATTATCCTGTTGGCTAATCCAATATAACAAAAAAAAATTTTTTTTGAATATCCATTTATTTACATTTTGTCATTCTGACAACAAACTATATTTCCCTCTAATCCAAAAAACCTGAAGCAGTCTATTTAATTTTACGATCAAGTCACAAAATTTTAACTGCTAAATGAAAGAACTCCATACATGAATGTTCAAAGTTATAAATAACTCCCTTTGAAAGATTTCAATGAAATAAAACATTATTTATGTTAACTTCTTTCTAGTCATATAACCAGAGTAAATAGTTCTCTGTAAATAGTCAGCTGTAAAACAGATTAGCTTTTCACCAGGATAAACAAAGTGAACAGTGATAATCTCAGATGAAGGGAAAAGAAAATGGAACTAAAGCATAGTCTTAAAAAGCCATACTACATATAATGGGTATCAATCAATATCAAATGGGTGCTGACAAAATGCAATTATGAGAACAAATGTTCTCATTCACCATAATTTGTCAGATTATTTATAATAGGATTTAATTTCCATCATGTTATGGCATAAACAATTTCCAAAACTATTCTCCCAAATTGTATTTAATTGTAAACTTTAAAACTAGTTGGTTCTTGCTGTTTGTAGTACTTTCTAAAAAGTTGCTGTGAACTCTAAATTGTCAAATACTAACCTGTTAAGCTAGTAAAACCATTGATCCTAGGGGAAATTACAGGATTAAGTTCCTAGAAGGCTCTGGGTGCATTTTCATCAAATGACAAATTCTGTGTTATGTGTTTCTCTTTAAAGACACCTTTTTTAATATTTATTCTTGAGTCATTAACACAGAACTCAAAAGTCAACAGCACTGTAACTCATGCCTGAACAAAGCTCATCTAAAACATGTTATTTTCTCCATTAGCCACGTTACACACATTACAACTCTCTTATGCTTAAAACATTAGACACGACTTCAGCACTGCTCTTGGGGCCATTTTTAAAAAGCAGCAAAATCACCAACAAAAAAAACACAAAAATGTAAAAACCCTGGCACTAGATACATAAAAAGAACACATTTACAGTATGAATGTGTAATATGAGAGCTGAAACAGGCAGAGCATCACATGTTCGACCCCAGCTGGAAACATATTCAACTCAAATTTTTGCCACTTTTATATGTCTGTACAAAAGTGCTGCAGGTGTTATCTGGGGGGTTACAAATAAATTTTAACCAGTAGGTAAATTTGCAAATAGGGACTTTGTGAATAATGGGCATCAACAGTGTATCTTCTTCAAATTTTAGTATGAAAGGAAAGGATAAACTGGCACTAAGTACACACACACACATATATGTATACCTACCTACCAATAGGAGCTTAAGGTTCAATTTAAATTGAAGTTATAAAATGATATTTTAATAAGATTGGAATTTAATTTTTTGTAGCAGCGCATTCTTACCATAAATATTTCTTTGGAACATTGCGTGAGGATAGTACTAAATGTAGAAGACAGACCTAACTCAACTAAACTCTCCAAGTGAGTCATTTTTTCAGTTTCTGTCTCTTCTCTTGTTTGCTCCAATGTGCTGCTTTCTATAAGTCCAAAACATCTAAATAATGCAAAGAAAGAAAACATATTTTAGCAACTAAAAATTGGTTTACCATTTTTAATGATGACTGGATAAACCTCTATTGTTATAACAGCTGTTTAATCTGTGCAGATCTTACAAATCAATTGTTCCTTTATGACTTCAGAAGCACCATCCTTGGGATGTTGTTAAATAGAGGATGCCAATGCAGGAAGAGACAAATTGCTGAGACAGAGCTGTCATTGTTTTGAATTCAGATAAAGAGCAGGTCAAGGGTACACACTCACCTGTCCATAAACTGTAAGACAAAATCCTCAAATTCAGCTGTGGCTGAACAAAGTTCTCGTTCCACCTATAACATTAATGTGGAGAAAATTTTTAAATAGCCTTTGATTTTTTCCTCTAAACTAACAAAACTCAAATATGGTCTACAAAATAGATATAACACTAAATTATTACATTGTGTACTATGAGAAACAGCACCATAATCACCTATCAATTTAGAATAATCGACCTACTACTTTCCAGAAACCAAAATAAGTATTAACATATTTTGTAAAGGCCAGACCAGACTTGAAGCAGCCATTTTTATTATCAATTATATTTTCTGAACTGTTTCAAACTTCTGGTCTATGTGTAAAGGCTTATCCCTCCCTATTTAAACATCTAAATGACGAAAGTCAAGCTGTAATATGCTTGTAATAAAGAAAATAGTTCTAGAGGAACCACATAGTAATAAAGAAATTTCTCTTCATTAGATGCCTAACCCCTCAAAAGATTTATTACTAACATAAGGAAATGAAAACAAAACAAAATAGTACTACCTTTGCTTAACAAAACATTAAAAACAACAAACTGAAATACACCTCAGGATGTCAAAATAGCAATGATGACATGGCCCTCCATTTATATCAAGTAGTGACAAAACAGTAATTTAAATTTGTTGGTACATATCCAAAGTTACTTTTAAACTAGCAAATAATGCTATGCATATACAATAAGAACTCAGTTAACCAATTCCTTTATAATTAGAAAGCATCCTTACTTCTGTGAGGTCATTTCTTTCTTGAAGTACAGATGAACAATCTACTAAAGGCACCAGAGTGGAAAACGTTGCTATAAACTGGAATGTAATCTGTGGGAAGATGCAGCAAATTTAACAATAATTCTAGTTCAAAATGCAAGCATATTGTAATCTATCCAAATAAATGAGCTTGAGGGAATCCCACAGCAATTTTTCTGGAAATTTTTCACTTAAAATCGAACATTTTAAGGTCCCTCAAAATGAATCATGTGTTACTTTAGTAATGAAATTATACTTATTTTCTTATTTATTACATTTAAGCACAAAGTTCCCTAAGATTTTGTCACTGAGAGGTTACTTTGCCTCCCTGCTAAAAAGTAACTGTAATGAAGGGTAAATGAGCTAATGCAGAAAGTAGAGACTAGGGAAGCTGAGCGGCGTCAGGAGATGTGTGTGTAGCCAGGACCTGGCATTCGCATCATGCATCTTGTCACCAATGTCCATGGAGGTAAGTGCAAATGATCGTATGCTATATTGTTAAATATCTCTGCTTAAGGAAAATAGTAAATCTATGAGCTTTAACACATCAACTGATCATTAAATGAATAAAGGTTATGGCAAGTTACTTACAAAGGAAGATGTTACAGAGATCAACTAACCATCCACAGATCTAAACCTGAGCATCTACAGATACAACTCTGTTATCATTAACAAATTTTACATTGAACTATTTTCTAAACAGTAGTTGAAAAAATATTAACAGGATGTCCATTTATCCAGTTATCACTTAAATACAAAACAATCATAAATATGCTCACCATGCATTTACTAAAGTCATTTGGATCCACCCCAGGCAACGCTCTCATCAACAGAGGTAGCATATGTGTTGGACCTTCAGGAAACCATTTGCCCCCTGATACCAAACTGCGGGCCACTCCAATTACACAACTTAAAGTAGCTGTGAGCTGGTGAGGTTCTGTTAAAGTCTCTAGTGCAGGATACGTTCTACAATTTGAAAACAGAATGAAAAAAAATTCCATCACAGATAGCCACACACAATACATTAGGTGTAATAAATACATAAAACAGCCCTGGCTGGTGGCACAGTGGTTAAGGTGCCGGCCTGCGAACCCAAAGGTCGCAGGTTCGATTCCCCAGCCAGGGCACATAACCAGGTTGCAAACCAGGTCTCCAGTCAGGTTTGGGGCTGGAGGCAGGTGAAACGCAACCATCCACTGATGTCTTTCTCCCTCTCTGCCTCTCTCCCTTCCCTTCTTTCTAAAAAATAATGAAATAAAATCTTTAAAAATAAATAAATACATACATACATACATAAAACATATTTTGGTTTAAAGACTTGTAGCCAGCAGAATATTTGCTTTCAAAGTTAATGGAATCACACAAATAAAGGAAATAAAGGAAAGGTACATGTTGTCCTGATCCCCTGCCACCTCACCACCCTTCTTCATGCAAATTCCACAGTGAAAAAGGATATAAACCAGATTTTGCATTATTTCAACCATCTTAATCCGCTTCCACATTCCAACAGGATCATCAGTTATTGTTATAATTCAGGAATAACAAGTTACAAGTTACTCCTCTCTCCTTTTTTATAGTTAAAACCACCTTATTAAAATGCTGAAATTTCTATTTTATACTTTTAAGAGGACTGGTATTTTAAACTTGGAAATTGACTATCAATTTCCTGAGCCCTGGCTGGTGGTTCAGTGGATTTAGCACCAGCCTGCAAACCCAAGGGTCACTGGTTCGATTCCTAATCAGGGCACATAATCCAAGTTGCAAGCCAGGTCCCCAGCTGGAGGCAGGAGAAAGGCAACCATACACTGATGTTTCTCTCCCTCTCTGCCTCTCTCCGTGCCCTTCTCTCTGAAAATGAATCAAACCTTTAAAAAAAGTATAACAGAATATTCCTGACACTAGAATGAATTAATTGAAAGGAGTAAGATAAAAGCAATCTTTAATAACCGAGTAACTATACAAGACCCAAGGGCAATCAAGTCACTGTTTGAATCAGCAATTTCACTTTTAAGAATGTATGCTATAGGAGAAAAATATCTAAAATGAAGTCATTTTAAATTCCTCTTATGCACTATATATATATATATATATATATATATATATATATATATATGAAATTTCATCTTAAGTAGAAACAAGGCAGCCTTTCTAACTAGGAATAAAAGGAACCAAGTCAATTCTTATTTTAAAAAATAAGGAAACTAAACCAAGCTCTGTAACAAAGGCTGTCTTTATGAAATGTAAAACTAAGTGCCTAAAATTTAATTTTTACTTTTTAAAACATTTTGCATTTTTAAAAGAAAAATCTTCCCTCAAAAGATAGTCATGACACTTCTAAACAGAACAGATTTACAACTGAATCTCAAAAAATGACACTACAGTCAATTTTGTCAAAGAATTTATCTTGATCAAGCATACATCACTCAATATGCTAATATTAAATCTGTGCCAAAATTGAGAGCTAAAGAAACTGTTCCTTCTAAAGACATATTTCACTATTCATAATTCATCAACTGGAAAACAATGACATAAGGCAAAACAAAGGGAAAGTAAAGAAACGGCAAAACTCCTCAAACTTTACAATTTTAGCCATGCAAGCAACTAAAGTCCCTCCCTACAGGCTAGCCCATCCTCCTAACGGAGTATAAGAGGCCTGCCACCAACTACTTAGAGACCAAGTAGCAAAAAATATTGGGGGCTAAAATCAGAAAAGAAACTGCCTAACTGTTCCATTCCTCCTCATTAAACTTTATGTGTGTTGGGATATTTCAGTGCCCTAAGATGTGCACACAAGAACAGGAGAGGTTGAGAAACTAAGGCACAACTTAACTGGAATATTTATGACAATGAAGACAGGGCAAAAGATTATAAACAACTCAAATTTAATGGAATCCCATTTTGATGAAGATCTTTAATGGGATACCCTTCTCCATGTAAATGTGATCTATTATTCTGTCTCAACAGTGAGTCAGAAAATAAACTGTCATCTGCATTCTCCCACTACAGGCCTTGGACAAACCGGAGTTAGGGAACTCACCTAGTTAGCTCCTTCTGGGCTCTAAAAACTAACCTTCTACTTGACAAAGACATGTAGAGAGAAACCATAAAGCTCAAGTTCAGGCAGCAGAGGAAATAACAGAAAGTTGAAGTAATCTCTCAAAACACTCAAAACAGAGCCCTGGCTGGTGGTACAGTGGTTAAGGCAACGGCCTGCGAACCCAATGGTTGCTGGTTCGCTTCCCCACCAGGGCACGTAACAAGGTTGCAAGCCAGGTCTCCAGACAGGTCTGTGGATGGAGGCAGGTGAAAGGCAACCATACACTGATTCTCTCCCTCTCTGCCTTTCTCCCTTCCCCTCCCTCTAAAAATAATAAAATCTTAAAAAAAAAAAATACTCAAAACAATGAAGTATTTCTCTCCTGGAAAGCACATCAGGTCTGTGTTGTTAGTAACTAAGCAAATGGAGAACTATTTTGTTACTGTTTCCACAGGTCTGCCCTGTGGAAAAAACCCACCTAAGATTATACAATATATGAAAATAACAAAGACAATTAAAATTTTCCCATGTCACTGGTTCTAAGAAATAACAGAAATACAGAATCACTTTCACTGCCATGTTCTCAGTATTTTGTGACACTCATATTTTGATGAAAAAAACAACCAGAGCTTAATTTATGAGTAAAAACTTAACTGAAACGGGCAAATAATACAAAATACTTTATCCATTTCATGCCAATTTTCTTTTCTCTCCAGTAGATCTTTATGAAGTCACCAATCATTAGGTTAGAATACCTTGCTTCTCCACCAGGAACACATATAGCACCAATGTAGCAATGCGGAAGCCACAGAAAGCAAAGAAAACCAAGCAGAACAGAAGAGTACAGAGGGAAAAGACAACCAGAATAACTGTAGCCACTGCTGAGGCTTCAACAAACATGTAAAGCTGCACTTACCTTTCAAGTACAGGGGGTATTACTAACTCAGGTCTCATGAGAGCAAGATTCTGCAGAGCCTGGGCTGCTTCTAAACTACCCGTTTTGCTAAACATAGCCAAAAGGACAGGTTGAATAATGCACTGTACAAAGTCTGTAACATCTTGATCAGTAAGCTTATGGCTATCAGGCACAGGAGTTAACCAAGAAGGCTTCTTATATCTTTCACGATGCAATCTTCGAACAACACTGTTTGGCAACCGCTGAAGTAGTTTCATTAACTTGTTCTGGGAACACAGAAACAAAAGTCAGAGGTAGATTCTATCTCCCAGGTAAGATACTCATGGCTCCTTTGTACCCTCCCAAGTAAAAAATTTTAAAATAATGGCTCTTAGGATCTTATTACAAAGACCTGCACAGTATATTTAGACAGAATAAATACTCTTACCAATTAACTATTGATAACAATCTATATAAATATATTTCAAATTTCAGTTTTACCTTCAAATACGACCTTAATAACCCTCCATGACATGAAAAGCCATTTAAAAAAATGACATAAATAAAACTGAAAAGATGAGTCCATGCTTTGTGGCATTTTTGTTACAATTTTGTTGCCAGAAGAGTGGCATTTGGCACCAATTATCACACCAGCATTCTATTAGTTTATTTATATGTTCTATAAACATAATAATCACAAATCTTATATGAAGAACAGAAAATGCCTTACAGGTTATGTAATAGATAACAGTTACATGTGATCATCTCTCAAAAAATTCCAAAACCTAGAGTGAAAAATGAACATACTCACCAGCCAGCGCCCATTATTTGAAGGATGGTAAAATGATGTGATGCTATTAAACAAACCAGCCAAGTGTTTTTGCACCAGCTTACTTGGTCCACCCTGCTCAGATAAGAGTAAAAATGTCAGTACCCACATCATACTGTAAAATTGGAGGGGTTACTGGCCCAAGCCTACTTGTAAATCTCTCATGTGGTTCATGTTCATCCTCCTAATAAAAATCAATTCTACCTCTAAATAGGAGTAAAAAATATTCCTCAATGAATTTCATACAAATTGATTCAAAACATTCTACTAAAAAGAAGGGCAACTTACTGAAGCCAAATTTAAAAGATATTTTTCAATTTAGAGTAAGAGTAGCTTTTACTCTTACACAATTAAATATCTTTTGTCGCTAGTATTATCATACTAAAATAACCAAGGATGGTATCATCACACACAAAAAACATTCCCTAAATTATTCAAGAACTGGATTTCTCATCGCAGGAAAAGGTGAAATTTACATAAATGCATTCAAATATTTTATTATTACTTCTAAATGTACATTCAAATAATGAAACCTATTATATGCGACCACATTTTGACTCAACAGAAAAAATTTTTCTTAATCTATTGCCAAAACAACAAAAAATGAATAGCATAACTTGATGTTGAAATATGTAAAAATGAGGGAAAAAGCTAGTATTCATCTTTATTAAGTTGAATAGCCCTGGACGTAGAGGCATTGAAATCTCCTATCTGCCTCAAACTCATCTTTCAATAAACAGCACAGATGAAAGTAGATGGTCAGTTAAATTAGGAACCTGTCCTCCTAACGAAATAAAATCCACATTCGTGTTTCCCACTCTAGAATGGGCAACTAAGAGACAGCAAAAACTCCATAGTAAAATACCACAAACCTTAAAAATTCTAACATAAAGCCCTCTCTGGCTGGTGGCTCAGTGGATAGGCGCCAGCCTGCAAACCCAATGGTTGCTGGTTTGATTCCCCAGCCAGGGCACATACCCAGGTTGCAGGCCAGGTCTCCAGCCAGGTCCCTAGCTGGAGGCAGGTGAAAGGCAACCATATATTGATGTTTCTCTGCCTTCCTTCCTCCCTCCCTCCCTCCCCGCCTCTCTTTAAGAGTAATTAATAAAATCTTTTTTTTTATGGGATTTTTCCCTCTGTTTAATATTGAAACAACAAAAACTGTGAGATTAAATTTTTTTAACCTTATAAAATTTAATAGCTAAACTTCTCACAACCATTCTGCCTTTTCCACAGAAACTAACACACACACAAAAAACCACCTAAAACACAACATAAACCAGAAGAAAATATCAAACAGAATAATAATTCAAGAAAGAGATATCTATAGAAGCAATATGAATGATAATTTTTTTCTTTAGTCTTATTTGAATGATACTGAAATCCAAACATGGATATATTTTCACTTTCTTTCAACGCTGTCAGTAAAAGAATCCTTCATGCTTCTTTCATTAGATTGCTTTATTAGTAGGTTTTGTCCTCAGTGCAATGCTTTATGTGAACATTTACACTGTATGCATTAATATTAAGCATGTGCAGAGCACTGAGTTCCAATCCCACCTTTATCGTTCTCAATTTGACTTTGGCAATGTCCTTTAATCTATGAGTCTGGTTCCTATTCTGTAAAACTGTTAGAAACATTCTGAGTTTCTCAAAACTCTAAACTCTGATTCTATATCTAAGGTCCATTAGTTACAGATTTATAAATGGTATACATAACTACATTCTGGGTCTGAAAATACCTAAGAATCAAGTGACCAACTAAGCCACTAATACAGACTCACATGATTGTATATAATTTTTTAATGCTTAACACAAAATTTAGATGAACTACATGAAACAAATAAAACGTATTACAAACCATCATTGCAGTAATCCATATCACAGCATGTCCTACATCATAAGCATTTGTTAAAAATCTTGGGACGAACACTTGGCTGCTTCCCACTGGAAGGTTCAAGCTTCTCAGAATTCTTGTAAATATCTTTAAGGAAAAAAGAATTAAAAATAAATATATACAGACATCACACAACTTGCTCTAAATTAACTTAAATGTATATTGGTGTTACTGGATATATTCTTACTTGATCATTTTTTAAGCAAATTACTGCTTAGTAATTTGTTTTATTCTTTAAAAATTGTATTAAAATATCTATACTTGAAAAAATAGAGCTCTGAGGTCACAGGCATGTGGTTATAAAGCAGCTATATCCATGTACCCAAAAATAGGCAAATGAGCTATAGTAAAACATAAAAAAGCAAAACATAGGTATCTGGAATGTTTTGACTCCTTTCCCCCTTTCTAAATGCACAAAACAGAACTATCTTTTGGTGGATTCTTTTCCCTCTTTAAATTTTGATGTTGACTTGATTCCACCCCTCAAGAATTTAATTTCAATCTGTCATTTAATAATTACATTTTAATATAATTAAATTTATATTTTAAATCTGTTATTACTAACAGATAGGGGCCCAAAGGTGGGGACAATTACTTCCCCTCCTCCGTTTCCGTTGCCCAGCACCAGGGGAAGACAGCCCAAGCTAAGCAAACAGGGCACTGGCCTTCTGCTGGTCCTCAGCCCTGCTCTATGGTCACTGTCTATCAGGATCACCCGGATGCCCCACTGCAGGGCTTCTGAAGTGCCACAGGTGGATTCTATTGCAGGCTAAACAATATAGAAGATGCAATGTTAAGAACACTGCACTAGAGACATTCTGGCTTTATTTAATCTAGGGAAATATATAATGTGATCCAAGAGTAGGGGAGACTCTACTACAGCAATCAAATATAATATGCATAATTGGCTGGGAAGTATGAATGTATGACATCCTTTACTTTAAAAAAAAATTTTTTTTTATTTATTATTTTCAGAGAGAAGGGCAGGGAGGGAGGAAGAAAGGGGGAAAAGCATCCATATATGGTTGCCTTTCACCTGCCTTCAGCTACAGACCTGGCTGGAGACCTGGCTTGCAACCTGGTTATGTGCCCTGGTTGGGGAATTTAACCAACCAGTGACCTTTGGATTTGCAGGCCGGGGCCTATTCACTGAGCCACCAGCCAAGGCTCATCCTGTACTTTCTTTATTACTCACTCTGAAACTTAATGGATAAAACAAAAATTACACACTTTTGGTATCTTAATATGCTCCAGGTACTTTCTAAAAATAAACGATCCATTCTGTAAGTTACATCTGTATTAATGGTCTAAAAATATTTTATGTGGAGCTAGGAATTAGCATACAAAATATAGTTCTTTTAAGGACATAAAAGTGATGGCAGTGTTAAGTGTATGTTCTATATTCAGATGTTTTAGTTACCTTTGGTACATATGGGTCCCAATCTATGTACCCTATATTATCCGTAGCCAATCGTGCAAAGAGATTTACTAGTTGCTGAAAATAAACAAGAAAGAAAGATAAGTAAATACATTTGTTGTTTTTAAGTGGCATGGTCATACTTCTTATTCATGTTCTTTTCAGCAATCAGTATTAGCATAATTTGACCTTATCCTTTGTAACTTAAGTTTTTAAAAAACCTCCAAATATAAATTCTAATTCCAGTCACCCATTTAAAATCAATAGCAGTTTAAATACTTATAAAAGGAAAATGACAAAGCATTCTCCACAATGCAAACAGAAAAATAAGTTTTAATCCAATAAGCATAGGGTCCAGCACCCTGCTAGTGAGGATACAAAAAGAAACAAACAAGGCCTTAAAGTTTCATGCATTTCCCATTACATTCATATACTTCTGCATACTAATAAAATCAAAATAAATGTCTGCTTCTGCTAGATTACAGCAAATGAACATTTTAACTGATGATAACACTCCTAATAGCCAAGTCTAGGGAACTGAAGTTCCTAAATGATTTCATGTATTTCCAAACTAAAAAGTGTAAGAGGAAAAAATGGGATACTCACCCCCTCCCACTGTGGGAGATTTTGCACTGAAACCCAAAGGCCAATTAATTCATCAAACCAAAGTCTGAAGAAGAAAAATGTTGTTATAAATAGCAAGTGAATTATAGAAAATTATTCAAAGCCAGGTATCCTTTGTATATTTTAATCTATTATTCTTACTGATAACTACAAAACCTAGAAAAAATAATACTGAAAGTTACTAACTTAATGTCACAAAGGATTATTTTTATCTTGAATATTCCCCTTCCAATTTATTTATGCTGTAAAGAATAATTTCATAATACTTCTATTTCATTGTTAAGTAATTACTGCCCACCCCATCTAATACTGTTTATGAGTTTCTCCTTCCTCTTCCTGCTTTTCCTATGAAATGTTTTTCTGTTACTACCTGTTCTTGTAACTCTCCCTTACTTTCTTGTTTTTAACAGCCCAATCATCAATTGCACCATTAACTGGCACTACAGTAAATGTTCCACAAAAGAAATGAGCCACAGAGTGTTAAGCACAACTAGATTATAGTGGGGGAAACTATCACAAAGACATAGAAAATATAGGGACATGGAAACGTTTGAATATTATTAACCAATCTTTAAAAATATCAAACTAAAAGTTTAGAATTTTAAAATTAAAATTAAAATTTCACAAGTACACAGCTATACACAAAATTTTTACCTTGACAGAAATAAAATAGAAAAGGGGAGAAGGAAAGGGAAACAAGCATGAACCCAGAGCACAGTGATGATTTACTATTATCCTTTCAGTCTTTTTTCATAACTTTTTCTTTTTTTCTTAAAAGCATAGTCTAAAAATTTTTTCAATCTAGTTCCTAAAAATGGTGCAGACTACCAAAAAAGAATTACAAAAATGACCCGAGAAAACTAATTATGATGAAAGTTAAAACCAAGTTTTAGAAAAACACTTTCCCTAAACTCTATGCAGTTTAACATTTCTATCACTGCCTATTTATTGACATTTTCCATTCCTTTTAGAATTTATTACTTTCTCTCATTCCATAAATTAAAGCCCTCATCTTATTTGGCTTGACATATAAGCATTATTTACGCTCTATTTAGAATCTTATATTTAACTCTTTTAGCCTTCATATACTTCAAGTATAAACATACTGGTTGAGTTAGTAAATTTTTCTTTATTTGTTATTACTTTACTAGTTTGCCTACATCAGTATTTTCTGCTATATTCTAGAATTTCTCAAGATATATAAACACTTACTTAAAACCTTTATGATGAAGTTCTGGAGGAAGGGAGGTAGGAAGAAATATTTCAAAATAAGTGATGGCCTTTTGCATTGTTACATCAAAAGGGCACATTAAAGGCCTCCATTCTTCTAGCATCTCAGCTGTTGCATCTGCTGGAAAATATCTAATTTAAAAAGAATAAAAGGTTTTCATTCATCTGATCATTGGCTAAAAGCTCCACAACATCAGTATATGACTTACCAAAAAAAAAAGATGAGATGGGGAATAGCTTTCCTAAGACATATCACACACTACAAATATGTTAGCTTACAGGAAACATTTTTAACAACTCTACACTAAATAACCAACACATGTAAGATAAGGTAAATTTTCTTGTCTACAGGACTTAGAAAAATGCTACAAAGTTGATAAAACTCAGATAAAATACAAAAATCATTCAAATCACCTACAAATTTAAACATGGTTATATTCTTTTCTTCCTGTGTTATGTAATTGCAATAGAAAAAAATCTTGGCTATATAAATCCAGTCTACATTAATAAATTGGATAATCAACAGAAGTGAGAAGGAGTAGGCTCATTTGGACAAATCATTTACCCTTATTGGACCACAAAGTCCTGTATACAAGAGAGGACTGGACTAGGTGATCTCGTCCTACATACTCTAACATTGTACAATTCTATGAAGTGGATAGGGGTATCCTTGAGCTATGAGCTAGAAATCTACAAAATTTAAATCTAAAATATACAACATACACACACACACACACATACACGTAAAACAAAGGTAAATGGACAAAGGACCATGCATATTTTTAAAAACACACATTAAGGGGTTTAAAACAAAACAACATGAGTAATTCTGATTTGGGTATAAAAAAGTTAGAAAACCCTTCCAAATCCTTTCAAATTTTATAAATCTGTGGTCATTAGAGCCACACTTCATTACTTGATTTAAAAATAAAATCACATTTCTTGTAATACTTCTATTGAGCTCAGCAAACATTTATATGCTAAGTCATTGTACAATAGGTTAGGATTGAAAAAGAAAAGCAGAATATATTCTGCCTTCAAAGATTTTACGATTCAGTTCCCTTTTTCCTAATTTTTCAGAGTCAAGTATTAGTTTTGTAGCCTAAAATAAAAGCGTGGGGTGTTCTATGAATTACCCAACAATCTAAGAACCAGTAAGTCCATAAGTGAGGATCAAGTTTCTAGTGAGGTAACACAAGCCAAAAAAGTCATTGTGCCCTGGCTGGTGGCACAGTGGATAAGGAGCCAGCCTGCAAACCCAAAGGCCGCTGGTTCGATTCCCCAGCCTGGGCACATAACCGGGGTACAAGCCAGGTCTCCAGCCACGTCCCTAGCTTGAGGCAGGTGAAAGGCTTGTCTCTCTCCCTCTCTCCCTTCCCCTTTCTCTAAAAATAATAAATAAAATCTTTTTAAAAAAAGAAAAAGAAAAAGTCATGTGTAAGTACACAATGACATTGCTCACTGGTGGCTTATGGGTCAAGTTACATCTTAAGAGTCAGCAATATAGTAGATCAGCAACAAGTATGTGATTCATGAAATAACTCTTAACTCATATTACAACATATGATAAACATAGGGATTTCCACTCAAAAGAATTCCCTGTATCCACATCAGGATAAGTAGCCTTAGAACAGTCTGATAAATAAAAAAATCAGAAAATATGTTAAGCCCAAAATAGCTTTAATTAAACTTTAATTAAAACTAAGTTCTAAGCCTGGCTGGTGGCACAGTGGATAAGGTGCTGGCCTTCAAACCCAAAGATCGCTGATTTGATTCCCCAGCCAGGGCACATAACCAGGTTGCAAGCCAGGTCTCCAGCCAGATCCCTAGCTGGAGGCTGGTGAAGGGCAACCATACAGAGATGTCTCTCTCCCTCTCCCCTTATCCCTCTCTCTAAAAATAATAAATTCGTTTTTTTACAAATGAAACTAAGTTTAAGTTCTATGCATATTCGTCTTTAAACATCAGAATATGGGATAAAGTCAAATGTTCTACTGAAAGAGAACATTCTAAAAAAATATGGACCACCTTCTTATTACGTCATTTTTAATGAATACCCCCTATAATGCCCATTTTGAAAAACATTTTTGATCTAAGTAACAACAATCTGGAATAACTTTTAAAATAAAGGTGATCATACATAAATTATGGCATCCTTATTTTACAATGGGTAACTGATACCCACACCACTTAAAAATTTCTAAATTTATATTAAAAACCTGAAAATTTCAGATCAAGATTTTAAAATGACATGTTGTGCCCAGTGACTAACATCACAACATCAGAAACTACTCTTACCTTTCATTTCCTCTTCAAAGCTCACTAAAGACAGGGAAAAACCCACAGAAATGACAAGAAGCTTTATAAACTGAAAAGCTACTTACGGGCGGCAGCTTTTCACGAGTGTTTTGAGAACATTTTCTACAGAACTGGAGGAGAAAAGCCATTTGATAAGTTAGTTTGGTTATTTTATGAGTTCATCTAATTCAATTAATAAAAAGACTCTTATCTAAGAGTGCTCATAAATTAAGCTATTATCCGTATACATGCAACAGCTAATCCCTCTCCTTCATACAGACAGAAATGCAAGGGTTAGCTACCTACACCCCTCATAATGTGCTCTTTCCTGCGCCCTCATTTGCTCATTCTCTGCTGTGAACTAAAGGGAAGAAAACTAGGCAAAGAACATATCATTTTCAATCTTTACAAAATCAGCAGCAATGACCACGCTTATCAACACATCAAGAAATATACTCACTGACTTAAAACTTCAGATACTAATTTTAAATTTTTATTAAAGCTATTTACCATCTAAACTAAGAGCAGACAAAATTTGGTGCGCTTCTATCAGCAACTGCTTTTCTGTACCCAACCAATGACAGCTCTATAACCCTCCAAGGCACTTCACTGCCAGCAACAGTGATCAAGGAGAGAGCAACAGCCACCTTTACAACAAGCTACTTAAAACATTACTTGAGTAACATTAAAAGCCGTAACCTATTTTCCAACTTGTAGGTGGTTCAAAGTGAATATGGAAAACAAATATTTGTATACTGATGTATAATAAACATTTAATACTAAACACACATGACCAAAATGGAATATTTTAAATATTAACTAGACCACAGTCAAAAAAGGTCAAATGCAAATAAATAAAACACGGGCAGTAGGTAATTTGAACTAGAATTTTAAAGACAAATGTGCGACTGCTTATAATATGATAGGTACAATTAAAAATAAGTCTTAAGAAAATTATGGGGGAAAGGGGAAACTTTCAGGCAGTGCTTCAACCTGATGCTTTCTCATTAAACTTCTTGAAATTCTTAAATCCAGGTGTCTATCCAATTTCTCTGAAAGATTAGGAACTAATCTACAAAGAAAGGCCAAGGAATAACAAAGACCAAACTCAGCAGAAATAATCAATCTATCATACAACCAAGAGTGAAAAGTAAATTACATGAAGCAGTAGGAATTCTCTTTAATTTCCAAACTATTCAGAAAACAGCTAACTGAAGAGGAAACTGAACTACAACTCATGAGATCATTTAAAATTTTTTTTAATTAAAAAAAAAAAAAAAAAAAAAAAA